>CM019180.2:36004463-36240901 GCA_009739505.2 Apolygus lucorum
ATGGTTGGAGAAAGATTACCAGTGCACCAACACGTGATTAAGATAACCTCAGGGAAAACTCACTTGGCTATGCTAACCGACCAAGGGGAAGTGTACACTTGGGGTTGCAACGATGTTGGTCAAAGAGGCTCAGAGCTTCATGAAAACAAAAAAGATGACTTTGTCGTTAGAAAACTACAGTTCAATCAAATATGCAAAGACATTGCTTGTGGATTCTCGAGCACAATATGCTTGTCATCAAGTGGCAGCATTTGGGCTTGTGGTGGTATTTCAAAGTCTTGGGGTTTGTCCTGTACTGAACCATACTCGACAAAACTAGAAAAAATGACGTTGAGTAGTAAGGTGACCCAGCTGATTGTAGGTTGGGGTCATATTGATGGGTCGTATCAGTCCATGTACATTGCCATTGCTACAAATGGTGATAAGTATGTCTGGAATGATTCTGATGGCCCTGGCTTACTGGTTAGCTGCCCTGTGATTGACTTGTTCTATGAGAGTACCACACCGAAAGACATCATGTACACTGTATTGTATCCTTATCCTACCCAATATTGCGTCAATTGTTGCAACTGCCTCTCATCATACAAGATCAGCCACGTAACTGAAGAGATGCAAAGGAAACTGGACGTCATCAATACGATCATAGTGGAAATAGTACGTGATCTAGAAAATGCAAAGGTTGATAAAGGATCAACGCCTGAAGCAGTGGCTCTCACAGAAGCCCTCAACAAGCCCATCCCTCTCACCATCTCAATTGCCACCCAAACAGATGTTCAGGAATCATAGACCACCAATGACATCTGGTTGATGTACAGGCGAAACACCAGATCGTGGAATTGAACTCCAAATAGCTGGTACTCCAGCCGATCATAATGCTTGAGATTTGGCAGATGAGTGCTCGGCTTTCCTGTGTCCATCAAGATACTGCACCAATATCACTGAAGTACGAGAGGTCAACAATTTCTGTATGAAGAATGATCTACTTGGAATTTTTCACTTGCAATCATAGAGCAACAATGACTATCCATTCTAGAGCACTCTCAGACCATTATGGCCTTAACCCATAATAGAGAGTTCCTAGTAGGGTCGATATGGCGCCGCTGGAACCAGATCGTCCACCATGTTTTCAATTCGGCCAGATTGCCTCCGAGTGTCGTATTCTGCTGTGATATTACGGCGCCGGATCAGATACAGCGTCGGATTGAGATTGTGTGTGTAACAAGATGGCACTGGATTGAGAGTGTGTGTGTATACGTCTCGCCGTATCTAAACCGAACCGAACCCTACTAGGAACTCTCTAATATCTTGAGTTATTTTTTTGGAAGTCCGATTTCTACACGCAACAGTTTAGAAGAACTACAACTAGAAGTTTATAACTACCTACAACAGTGCAGAAGTCCGATTTTTATCCACTTTTAAAGCAAAGGTGATAGCCATTGGCTATCTTGATACTCCAACTATGGACAGACACATTTTGCTGACACAGATAGCGCAAGTTCTCTTTGAAAAATCATTCTTGAGCTTACAGACTGTAATAGGGCCTTTGGTACCTTCTGCTCAATTATTCTATAAACGTGTCAAAATACATCTAAATTTGAATGAAAAAATCCGAAAAAACAATTTTTTTGAACAAGTGGGAAATTAAGGGTTAACTTGTAGGTCAACCAGAGAAACGCCTTATTCTTCCTGGCGCCCCCTATGCGGTGTAATCGTGAAGCAGTGTATATGGAGAATAAAGTGCCTTCTAAATCATCACTCAAGAGAGGAAATCTCGAAATCTGAAATGCATTTACCCTTTGTAACCACAACAAGTTAATAACAATGGTTAAAAGGTTAACAAACTCCATAAATATTCATTACCAGTTGGCAATTGCTTACCAATAACATAGTTGGATATTTGCTGTGATAACCAATCATCCCTTAGACACTTTCAGAACCTTGAGAATCATAAGGAAAGACTTACTATGGAAATTGTGCACTCTGTACACTAGAATTGAGCCTTTATCCAATTTAGATAAAGGCTCATGAAAACATTTAATTTAACGAAGAAGTAGACTGAGCAACAGCAATTCCACCAACGCAAGACACGCCATATCACTATCACACATTATACCATTTGAAATATACCTTGGAATGATGAATACATTCAAAACAAATGGAAAAGGTTATCAATCATTCGGAAAATACCATGGTTCTACGAAAAAGAATATGATGGATCCTTCGTGAATGAGAAATGGAATCCCAAAGTCGAAATTCGCGCCAGGATTGAGCAGGCTAGAGCGGCGTATATTCGGATGAAGTCATTCTTCTGTGATCAGCATCTTAGCTTTAGCATTCGCTATCTTACGCTTCAGTGCTACATTTGGTCGGTACTGCTCTAAGCCGTTGAGACGTGGACAATGAAGATTGCCTCTCTGCCTGGACGCTTTTGAGGTTTGGTGCCTCCGTTGGATGTTTCAGATCTGTTAGGTCCAGAACACTAAGGTTCTGCACTGAGTGGGCTTTGAGGATCGTCAGCTCTTCAAGGACATGAAAAGGTGGAAGACAGGGTACCTCAGCCACATCTTCAGAGGAGACCAATAAGCCTTCCAGCGGTTGGTTTTGGAAGGGAAGACGTGGTATTGGCTGAAACAACTCTCAATGCTTTGGAACGTCCGGAGATGGACGGGAATCCACGACTTCGCCACTCTGAAGACTGGAGCTATTGAGAGGACACTGCGGCTAAGTAGGAGAAGGAGGATTGATCGCCAACGGATGGTCCACGTCTTGTACTCACAGAAGAAGATCCTTCATAAATATCGCTACTCGTCTTCGATTTAACCACCCCAAGCTACCCTCTCAACTACACAAAATAGGTAACCTGCGATGAAATGTTGGAAGGAACTCAGATCATATTCAAATGCCTATCCTTTCAGCAACAAAGATCTCTGGTCGAAGATTCGGTGATCTATCCTTTCATGAGACCACTTTTCCCACGAGAGTCCAATGTGTGATGAACTGTGAAATTTATTAAGGATTCGAACTTTTGAATTGTAAAACAAACAAATAAGAGAACAAAATAATTGTAATTAAGACGCAAAAACGATGTGCCTAAATACACTAATACTTACAGAGGCTAATAAAAGAAAATTTGTTTAAAAAAAATAGTTGCTGATGAGTTAGTGATTTTACCCATCAATATTCCGAGATCGTTCAGTGAACCCTACATCGTTTTTTAGTTACGTCCAACAGTAAGACTTGGGCGTCCTTATGCGATAAATCTGGGGTGAAGGACAACACTTAACAGGAAAACAAAACACACAAAATCTGTTTTAGACCATTCTGAATCCAAATACTCCAGAAAAACCCATAGGTGTATGTCTGTGTGTGACAAAATCTTGTGTATCTGCCCTGGCCTTAGTTTTCAATCGATTTGAGTGGTTCTTTTTACCCCTCCTGAAACAAAGTTGAGATGTATTATTTGTGTAATCCTGTACTTGAAAATGCGTACCTGTTTTGGTGCTCTGTACAATGGAGAATTTGTCTCAATTTTAGAATCTAGAATTTCAAGTCAAATCCTATAATAGGGCCCTAGAATAGCGTTCAACACCACGAATAACCAAGGTAAAAAAAACTACTGTATAAGAAAATGCCTTAACAAGTGAAGCCTCGGTCAAAAAACTCTGCAAATAATGAGGTCTCTTTTGTGTCTGGGTTCCTCCTGCCAGTTCGCAGCACACTCTTGTGTTTGATCATGTAAACTATGGTTTCATGTGCGCTTTCAGAGGTAGCGCTACTGTCGAAAGGGGCACAGATCCTTCTATGAAGTCAGATTGGTTAGAAAACCTGGCACGTAGCAACTCCATGCCCCGATGAACAGATTGCCGCTACATTCAAAATTTCGATTTTCCTTAAATTCTATAAAGATTTTGGATGCATTTTCGAGCAGCACACTATGGGTTTCTTCCATATCAGTGAAAAAACCCTCTTTCGAAAAAAAAAATTAGAAAATTGTGTAGCAAATTTCCCATAATTGTGAAATTGTACAGTATAATTTTGCTTCCTAGTCTACCAAGGTAGCGGAAGTGTTGTTTCCACTTTTCAACGTTGAAAAATGCTATCCAGAATCAAAATTTCTACTCGCGTTTTACACCTTTCTGAAAAATTTTGGTACCGTGACTGTCTGTGTGTCAGAATGTGTGTGGCTTGTTGAAATCCTTGTAACGCGCGAAACAATATGAAATTATTGTGTGATTTCGATGAAATGTTCAGGGGTTATGCAGGTTGACGTGTAGACAGTCCCCTATGAAAATCATTGCCCTGGGATTAGGGATGGCAACGATATATGAAATATATCGATATATTGCGTTTGATATATCGATATAGAGAACCGATATTGCTTTTATCCGTGTGACGTCACAC
This sequence comes from Apolygus lucorum, assembly GCA_009739505.2. Taxonomy (NCBI): domain Eukaryota; kingdom Metazoa; phylum Arthropoda; class Insecta; order Hemiptera; family Miridae; genus Apolygus; species Apolygus lucorum. The sequence continues at coordinate 36,008,865 of CM019180.2, forward strand.
AGAATGGATGTATCGATTCTTTGACTAATCGAACGGTTATTCGAATCTCGCTGAAAGGCGGCCATGTTGACTCTGTTGTAAACAAAGATTGTATGGACGGTTTTTCATTATGCCAATTTATGCGGTTATTAGTTGCTCTTCTCGTCCCGGAAGCGGTGTTTAATTTTTTGGTTTGCCAAAAGTGATTAGGAACAGTGTGGAAAGACAAGAGAATTTTCCGAAAAAATAAGAATATCAGCCTTTTGGCGTCGCTGATTCCCAGTGTTCCTGACAACCATGTTCGATGAACTGACTGAATTCCCATCGTTGTAAACAAAGATTTTTTCATTAGGCATGCCGATTTGTGCGGTGTTTGGCTCGTAGGGTATTCTGTACATAAAAATTGGTAGGTACTATATAAGTTTTAAAAAATACCTAAAAACCTTGCTATCTGTACTTCAATCTGAAATTTGAAAGAAAAACTCACTACAGACCTCAGTTTGGAAGTGAAATTAATGGGGCCAGCACGGTGCACCCACACGGGAGACATAATAATAACGGTTACATAATTGCTTTTAAAGAATATTATCACCATAGTTATGTTTACATACCAAGAAACTTGGTATGTAAACAGAATAACCTTGCTGGATAGGAGCGCAAATGGCGCCCCTTCACGACCAGCTGATCGGGTCAGAGAAGGTTATGTTTGATATCGAAAATAATCGATTATTGAGTCTCGAGGATAAAACGAATTATCGGTCAATATCGATATATTTACCGATATATCGCTACCTGTTTTCGAGTAAAAAAAAAATTTTTTTTTTTATTAAAAATTAAAGATTGAAATGAATGGATGAGAAGGGACGCCTGTACTTCTAAAAACATCAAGTAATTTTATTACAAATTTTGTAGGTACCTACGTATGGGTTGATTTCAGACTGTTGACTTCAGCTCAGGCATGGTTGTGTACATAGCATTTACCTACAGTGGCTATCAAGGCTCAATTACTTGACATGACCAAAATTACTGGAGGCTCGTCCAGATAAAACTACCTACTATACGAAGTGAAGCAGGTTTTCACAACAATTATTTTCAATTTTGAAGGATCATGATCGTCTACTGTACCGATTATAGGTATAATATGGGTATAATTCCCATGTCAATTTATAAATTAATTTAACATTGCAATGACATTTTCGCACTTTTTCCAGTTTTTAATCATTCATACCCAGTAACTTTTGAAAGTAGGTTAATACTTATTTCACACGGTTTATCCAAATAGATCTTGCGATATGTCGAGTATATCGATAATATTTCCTCCAAAGTGATGTTTGTAACTTTTCAATTCATCTACCTACTTACTTCTTCAAGTTTTTCCAAATAGATATTCCGATATGTCCATAAATGTCATCCTAAATGATTTTTATATTGTTTTAAAACTATTATATTCACCTACCTACTTCACATGTTTTTTAAAGTAAATCTTCCGGTACATCAAAATATCGATATATTTTCTCCGATATATCGAAATATCGATATATTTTCTCCGATATATCGAAATATCGATATATTTTCTCCGATATATCGAAGGTATCGATATCTCATTGACGATATATCATTTGATCGATATATCGATATATTTCATTCGATATGCCATCCCTACCTGGGATCAATAGTAGCCACTATTAAATATATAATATAATACATATACTTATAAATAGTAACCATTATCTGTATCAAATAAAAACAGTATTGCTCATGAGTTAAATATACTACATACGAATCTTTTTCTTTTTATGCCAATGCACTGTTTCACCAAATTCATCCAACATCAAGACAGAGAAGTTGGAAATGGGAAGGCCGATGATTGGGTTCCCGCACTGAGAGTGTTAACACAATCAGACTGGCTGCTTCCACAGTGGATCCATTAACATTTTTCGAAACGCTCTGGATAGTTCGTTTTTCCCCCAACAGGGCTCTTTTTGGTCTCAATCGCTTCGGAATGAACCCACCTTACCGTCCCAACCTTTCGGTTTTGGATATCAGTGCATGTTATCACGCAAAAATGCCGGCTTCTCATCAGTGCGACTGTTTTGCTGTGAAGTTCCAAAATTTTCCTAGGTCCTGGGGACAATCTGGGTTTTGAGCCCTGGTCTGAAGGTGTTAAGGGAGTCAGGAAAAGATTATCGACAAAGGGTGCATACTATCAAAACTGGAATCGAAGGTGGGGTGGGTGGCTGGCTATTTGAACGCCGCGGCCATCGCCCCACCCCAAATCCTGGAATTCAGAATCCGACGGCGGATTCTGATTTTTTGGAGCAGTGTGTACTCTTAGTGAATCAATTGCCCACAATTCTACGTGATCTTGAAGAGAAATCGGTTAGCGGAATTAAAATATCTCTGTTCTCAAATGAGGAGTAAATGGAAATTTCTTCATTACGGTGCTGCCTCATGGCGGCAGATTTCACAACTAACTTGTTAAATTTAGCCTTAAGCCAACGTAAAACCTTGAAATTTGTGCCTTGTTCTGGAGACCATTTGCAGTCAGAATATCTACTATCGGATTTGTTTTTTCAAAATATTGAGAAAAAAAAGTTTTGGGTCTTAATAGGATAAATGTGCTTTTTTACAGGAGATTGAATGGACTGCATCAGTGGGGTGAGTTGGGAAAAATTCCGTACAACCTGCAACGCACCATCAGATCAGCCGTCGTTTTCCAATCAAATGGCCGAAGTAATAGTTTGCTGCTCATTACATCTGACGACAAGGTGTATGGGCTGGGAGTGAATGGGTCCGATACGAACATTTTGGGGTTTCATCAAGAGGTTTCACTTTCACTAGGGTTTCTTTACGAACGTGAGAGGATCGAACAACTTGAGTTAGTTGAAGACTTGAGCAGGAAGAATATTGAACACATAGCAGTAGGGGATAACATTGCAGGTGCTTTAGATCGTGACGGTAATATTTATTGGTGGGGGCTCTGCGATGAGTTGACTTGTGATGAAATCAACACCCCTGAGCTTGCATCATTGAATTCCACTAGGGTGAAATTCACTCAACTTAGTTGTGGGTCCAGATTCATGGCTGCATTGTCACTTACAGGCAACGTCTACGTCTGGGGCAAGTTGGAGACAGGTAGACCAAATACCTTCATGAGAAGAATTGAGCTCGAAACTTTCTCGTGCAAAATAAGCAAGTTAACGACAGGCAAAAATCATTTGGTCATGTTGACAAATGAGGGAGCAGTCTACACTTGGGGCTGCAATGACCATGGCCAAAGAGGATTCTCACACAACGAAATTGAGGAAGATGGCGAAACCAAAGAGCTACATCTCAATCAGCCATGCAAAGATGTAGTGTGTGGGTTCAACAGCACCATTGTTTTGACATCAAGCGGTGAAGTTTGGGCCTGCGGAGAAAAATTTGGAAGCATACCCCAAAAGTCCTCTTCCCACGTCCAACCACCAAACGATGATAGTCCGTCTCAAATGATGAGGATAGACCTGGGATGTGCAATCGACAAAATCTCTGTGGCGTGGTGCAATGTAGCAGGCGTTTATCAATCACTCTACGTTGCTACTGATGAAGGAGGGGATCATTTCGTTTGGAGTGATTCGACTGGTCCTGATAAAAAAGTGGACACACCCTTAATGGATTTATTCCCCAACAGTGTCACACCAAGGGACGTTATGGCATCCATCCATCAACCTAGTCCTGCACAACGGAACGTGTGTTTGAGCTGCATGAAAGCAGACCAAATTCAATTTGTCCTCGGAAGAATAAAAGAGAAGTTTTCTTCTCTCGAAAATATCACAACAGAAATATTGGGCGACCTACTCAAGGCAAAAAATTCCGAGGAGGCAACTTCAAAAACTTTGTTCTCCTCAGTATCTACACAAACTGATTTCTAGGAGGAAGTAGAGAAACCACCTTAAAGGATATCAAAGATCACAGCGTGGCTCCAGGCAGTCAAAATCGCCTGAAGATTTGAACCACTGGTTTCCGCCCATTGAGAATGGAGGGAAATATGGTTGAACGTACCTCCATGGAAGAATATTAGGAAGAACCACTCCATAGGGGAATCTGTGACGCTTACTGCTGTGGCGCCACCTCTGGAAGCGTAAATGAACTATCAGCTTAGGTGGCCGATCGCAAGAGTGTGTGAATTGGGAGAGAGAGTAGAACGCAAACGCGAAAGTGACCAAAAGATGCGTCCTTACCTTCTTGCGAATCATCTTAGCCTTTTTTTTACAATACGATTTTTCGTTAAGTTCTTTTTAGTCAGTTTCGTTAATTTTAGTTAATATCTTTATCTAGTTTCTATTTTCTACATAATAATGTAGTAAACTTTCAAGTCACGTCCATCAGGCGTTTTCACCCAGGTGCCATAAGGTGGGAATTGCTAAGTGCATCGTTTGTGTATTTATATATTAAATGTAGAATATTTTGGGCTCTTCGAATTTTGAACAATGCTTTGGCCGATCCAAACTGTGAAAGAAAAATAACTTTAAAGAAGCTATTAAAACTTAATTAAATATTATTATTTGCCACAATGTTTTTCCTCTGTGTTCATACCTTCCCCATTCTTCCGATTTTGTAATTAATAGTAACGAACAATAATTTTAGCTTCTTAGTCAATATGATCTGATTTTTTGGTTCAAGTTTCGTAGGTACCTACCCACATTGGTCATTTTTTCATGAAAAAAAACCGACATTTTCAACAAATTAGGTGACTACCTGTAGTCAGAAATAGTTCCAGTTTGGTACCTTGTATTTCCCAACGAGCGAATTAAAAAAAAAGCTTAACTATATTTTGGCCAATTAAAATAATACAATGGTTTTTGTAAGAACCGAATATAGATTTATCTACTCGTACATCGAGATTATTGAGAATTTTACGTGATATAACTCTTTTTTCTAGGAGATCATTGTTGTTAGACTGAGTTGCAGGAAGTAAGGATGTCCGAGCGAGGTTAAGCGTTGCAGCTTCATCTACAAAGACTGTTCAGAAATGCCGGGTCTTGGGTTCAAATCCATGCGCTCCAAGAATTTTTGGAAAGTTGAGCCCGCATTTATTTGAATTTTCGGTCATGAGGGCGTCTACAACTCTATCTATCGGCGTCCTCTACTACTAGCTGAGAACTTCTCTTACGCTTCGCCAGATTGCAGCAGTAGAGGGGGATTTTTTCCTGCACACTTTTTAACCCTTTCCCCCCGACGGGCGGCCTCCTGCCGCAAGGTCACCTTCCCGGCGCTTGAGCCAACTGCCTGTCAACCCCGTACCGAAGGAATTTTCCAGGCCGCCCCCGCTGACTCCCGTTGTCTTCCTCTTTTATTTTCGCCCACTTTCACTCAACATTATTTCTCAACTGAATGATTTTTGTGTTTGATACATGTTACCCTATTGTTCATGTATTATTATGAAGATTTTTTCATGACTGAGTAAGATTTATATACTTTATTATATAGAAATATATTGCATTCCACTATACCAGGATAATTTTGATACCAGATTTTTGTAATAAGTAGGCTGTAATCCCTAAAGATAAAAATGATCATAAAACTCCAACTGGACCGAACACATTCCAGAAAAGTGTACCTACGTGATAAAAATAAATCCTCCTTGAATGGTTAGTAAAAGGCTCTTACCGAGAGGTCAACTTTGTCTCACTTTCTCTCGCCCAACACAATATCGCTACTGCCCTGAAATCTGTTGAGGATGGTGAAAATGAAAGGTACAATGTTACCATAATGGAATGGAAGTGATTAGTTCAGAAATATGCCCACAGATCGCATCAGAAGCACGAAAAAGTACGAAACGGCGAAAGGCGTCCGTAGGGACAGGGGAAACATTGGGAGGCAGACGCCAAAAGCCGTCCATAGGGACCTCAAAACGTTTCTCCCCAGACGCCTTTAGGCGTCCGTCGGAGGGAAAGGGTTAACCTGAGTGACACTTCCTAATTCTTCTTCCATGGTACCTCTCCCTGGAATCCCATCATACCTTTCTAAGGAAGATCGATACACTGTGTGCTGATGTACTACGAGCTTTGCCTTGAAATGGTCTGAAACTTACTTGCAAGGCTGTGGCGTGTCCTTGAAGTTGCAGTTTTCCTTCCTCTGGCTTCCCTCAACACAGCCCCATAGAAGTTTGTGCGAAGTCCAGTCCTGGTGCTGCCCCAAGAACTCCATGCGTTACAGACGGCCCATAACCTGTAGTAGTTAATTTTGATGATAACACGTACTTGGTTGTTTGCGGTAAACCGTTGGCTCCTTGGGTAGAAAACTCAACCAGACCTAAGTGAAGTGGTGGATGGCAAACACTTATCTTCAGCTTGGTGAAACTGAAACCAGATATTTATAAGGTCTTAAGACTGCCCGGTAGCTGCTCTGTTTACCCTTGGCACATCTGTAGGAGTTTCCATAGAAACACATGATGAACCTTGCTGGAATTTAACTGCCTGAAGCAATATTGTTCAAGATTCAGAAGCAAGGGGTTTTGGTGAGAGCTCATCCTATAGAAGTGTTATAGAAGAGAAAACCTACCGCTACAACGCAGCAGTTCTTCTGAACTTTGTTACTCAGCTCCTTCACAGGTCTTAATCAATGACTCAGTGCCTACCTTACATAATTACAGGTTTCCCTTAGTGTTGACTACATTTTGCGTTATGTACCGTAAAATGGGGTGACTAAGGTATAACCAAGATTTTTGAAATCAAAATTTATGTAGCGACCTAGGAAACCGTAGGAACGACTACATCCAATTTTTACAGTATTGAGGATCCATTGAAGAATAACCTCCTTCTCCGACGAATCTCTTCTCCGTGCAAAATCTCGCGCTTGGCAGATAAGAATTTGAACTTTGTTTATCAATTGTTAGCTAAAAAAGTCGGTTCTGGGGTCGGATTGAGAAGTTTTTCTACGGTCAAAGTACATTTTATGCTTAAAGCAACTCATTGTGAACCAATCTATGTTTATAATACTTGAAATAGTTTTATGGTGAATTTTAATTTTGTGATTATTGAAAAAAGCATTGTTTCTGGGGAAGACACCCATTATTTTGTGATCAATTCGTGATTTGTCAGATTGTGTTGTTTTAGTCAAAGTGAAAAAAAAGTCATCCTTGGCAACCAAAGTCTCACTTATTGAGAACTAATTTTCTAAAATACACATCGTATTTTGTACACTTGAATCATTCTCAACTTGATTGAAACTTTGATCTCAATTTGGTTGGAACTTTCTGAATAAATTCCTTTATATAAAACGTAAAAATTCCTCTAAAGCTAGGAATACTTGTGAGATATGTAGGAAGGTTTTAGGATAAACAGAATCAAAGCTATAAAAAATAATGAAAATGTCAGGTCAGCCGGAAAAGTTTTAGGTAAGTGATTTATGGCAATAAAGTATATTATTTTTACTTATTTAATGATTTTGTACCCGTGAAGTACTATTCAACTTCAACTTCTCATTTGGATCAACCTCAATAGTTACCTAGTTGAGGTTGATTACAGTATGCAGGGTGTCCGGGAATGATACGGCCAAACTTCAGGGGTCATTTCTGCAAGTAATAAACCGTTTCTAAAAAATCAAGTCAAAAAGCAAACTTTACATTTGTTTTCGAAATTTGATTTTTCGTATTGAAGTTTTTACTTTGAACGCCTGCCCATTTTGATGGGCGCTCTTCGGAAAAAACATGCCCAAATTGTCAGCTTTCTAACGGTCTATCAATTTTTTCTTATTAAAATTCAAATTGGAAGAGTAAATCAAGTTTGAATGCTAAAAAAACGTGTGTTTCACAAGAAAATCTAGTGTTTCACGCAGTGTGTGGTCCCCCTCGATCTCAAGATGACTTGACGAGTTTGGTACAGGGTGAGCCACGGAAACTTACTTATTTGAAAAAATCACCGTTCGGCCTGATGGGGTTGTAGAAGGGGGGACAATGGCCCATTCGAAGGCGGAGCTCCTAAAGTTTTGTTACCTGTACGGTTAGTTGCCACCATGCTTTGGACTAGAGAGCTGCGGGCGTTTGCCCTAGAAACCTTTTTTTCCAATGGTCGGTCAGTTATTGCGACCCAACGAGCCTTCCGTGTGCGCTTCGGAATTCGTCCTGATGGAGCAGTTCCCGGTCGAAATTCGATTTTAACTTGTGCTACCACATTTCGGGAGACTGGAAGTGTTGCCAGAAACCGAACTGGACCTCATCGAATCTCCAGAACCCCAGAAAGCGTTGAGAGAGTGAGGCTGTCGGTTTTGTGCTCCCCCCGTCGTTCGGCTGGCAAACAGGCAGCTGCTCTGGGGATTCCAGGCACAACTCTTAGGCGGATTCTCCACGATGATCTTCAATTTCATTCCTATAAATTGGCTGTAGTGCAGGAGTTGAGCGAAAGAGATTTAATCACCCGCCAAACTGCATGTGAAGCACTGCTCGAAAACCTGCCCCATGACGCGATCGTTTTCTTCAGCGATGAGGCCCATTTTCACATTTCTGGCTGTGTGAACAAGCAGAATATGCGTTATTGGAGTGATAGTAATCCGCGTGAACTGCACCAGAAGCCTATTCATTGTGAACGTGTCACTGTGTGGTGTGCAATATCGGTAAGGGGGATAATCGGTCCTTACTTCTTTGAAGAAAACGGACGGTCCGTGACAGTTAATGCAGGTCGATACAGGGACATGATAGCGGAATTTTTTCGTCCAGCCCTCGAAGAATTGGACATCGGGGACGTGTGGTTTCGGCAGGATGGAGCCACTGTTCACACTGCACGAACTTCTATGGAATTGCTGCAGGAACACTTCCCCGACCGCCTTATCTCACTCAGAGGTGATTACCCTTGGCCGGCGCGCTCCCCAGATCTGGCTCCATGTGATTTTTTTTTATGGGGCTACTTAAAGTCAATTGTTTATCACGATCGTCCAAGAACCCCTAAAAAATAACATTCGCGCCGCCATTGCCGAAGTACCCGTCGATATGCTGATCAGAGTGGAGAGCAACTTTAAAAATCGTTTGAACCAATGTTTAAACAATAGGGGCCATCATTTGATGGATGTGATTTTTAAACCCACATGCAAAAAAAATTAAGAGTTGCCCTTTTAAAAAATATAAATATATATAACGATATCTGCATTACTTTTTTTTTAATTGACCTTTCGAATAAGTAAGTTTCCGTGGCTCACCCTGTATCATTTCCTATGTAGTTTTTCACGCTGAATCCAATGGTGGTACTTCCGAATAATTCTGACTGCTAGAAAGTGGATTTTTCGAGAAAACTTTAATTTTTTGTCCATAACATACACATTATTCATAGATATTAGATTCGCATATTATTCATAGATTCACACACATTCATTCAACATACGCATTATTCCTAGATTCACCATTCTTCTCAATAAAAACATCAAATTTCTAACTGATGGATGTTTTTATCGAGTAGAAAGGTGTTACTTTATTCTCACTACCATATCTACGAATAATGCGTATTTTAAGTACGAAAAACCGAGGGTTTCTTCGAAAAATCCACTTTCTAACAATCAGAATTTTTCGGAAGTATCACCATTAGAATCAGCGTGAAAAAATACATTGGAAATGATACCAAACTCGTCAAATCATCTTGAGATCGAAGGTGACCCTACACCGCGTAAAACACTCGATTTTCTTGTAAAACGCACTTTTTCTTGCATTCAAACCTGATTTACTCTTCCAATTTGAATTAAAAACCAAAATTGACAGACCGCTGGAAAGCTGATAATTTTAGCATGTTTTTCCGAAGAGGGAAAGAGTTTAAAGTGAAAACTTCGAGAAAATTCATTGGGGACCATCTACAACCTAATCCGCGTAATCCCTAAAAATCTCATCGAAATTGGGTAGAAAATGTGGAAGTTATGGCTGTTGCAAGGAAATTCACGTTCACAAATGCGCAGCGGCTACTATCAGTCCGGGGATGATGATTTTCATAGGGGACCGTCTACAATTATTGTTCAGAAAAGTCTGAAAAGTTAAAACGCGAGTGAAAATTTTGATTTTGGAGAACTTTTTTTTTTCGTCCTTGAAAAGACTTTTCAAGGACGAAAAAAAAAACTTAGTGAAAACAAAGCTTCCGCTACCTTGGTAGACTCGCAAGCAAAAAACAAATTGCGAAAAAAAATTTAAAGTTTGACTTTTGACTTGATTTTTTAGAAATGGTTTATTGCTAAAAGATTTTGGTTTTACACTAGGTAGCTTGGAAATGTAACGCTCTTTCCAACGATATCCTTAAATTTGAATTTACTTGGTAAATAACAGCTGATGACAGTTTTAATGACGTAAGGTCGAAAATGCAAAAAAAAAGAAGTTATTTAAAAAAAAGGCATTCTGAGTGGGTTAAGGCTAAAGGGGATGACAAGTGTGCGAGAGAGACAGCTATATCGGGAAAAGAGAGAGTCAGGAGCTCAATCATTTTCCCAAAAGTTCTCAGCTATCAGTGGACCGATTTTCATTCTGTAAAATTATTTGGTTTCCTTTCTTCGTATTCCATCTTTGTGCCATGTCAAATTTCTCATAAAATCTATATTTTTTGACGAAACACCATAATTAATCTTTTGGTGATTCACTCATTGACCAAATATGCGGGCACTAGAATAAATTTTCCCAAAACCGAGATACCAGGCATATTCTAGCAGATGTCCCCAACATATGGAATCCATCAGAAATCAAAAATATTGAGAATTAGCGACCGAAAGAGAAAACGAAAATCAAAAGGGGTGAACTTCAGTCAGGCAACCCCCCTCGCCATTCAGAAGACAACAAACCCGCCCTTCAGCTCATCCGCCACCCGCCCAACACAGTTCCCGTACTCAGAAGTTTTATAAAACGCTTGCCAGGTGGGTGTGGCACATAGCTTCCTCGTATCCATATTTCGAAAGTATTGATACTCTTATAATTGAGAAATCATCAAAAACCCGATTTTGAGAATAGGTATCACCCCTATTATTCACTAATTAATAATAAAATCGTATGCCAAGTAGGTGTGGCACATAGCTTCCTCGTATCCACAACTCAAAAGTATTGATACTCTTATAATTGAGAAATCATCAAAAACCCGATTTTGAGAATATCACCCCTATTATTCACTAATTAATAATAAAATCGTATGCCAAGTAGGTGTGGCACATAGCTTCCTCGGATCCATAACTCAAAAGTATTGATACTCTTATAATTGAGAAATCATCAAAAACCCGATTTTGAGAATATCACCCCTATTATTCACTAATTAATAATAAAATCGTATGCCAAGTAGGTGTGGCACATAGCTTCCTCGTATCCACAACTCAAAAGTATTGATACTCTTATAATTGAGAAATCATCAAAAACCCGATTTTGAGAATATCACCCCTATTATTCACTAATTAATAATAAAATCGTATGCCAAGTAGGTGTGGCACATAGCTTCCTCGTATCCACAACTCAAAAGTATTGATACTCTTATAATTGAGAAATCATCAAAAACCCGATTTTGAGAATATCACCCCTATTATTCACTAATTAATAATAAAATCGTATGCCAAGTAGGTGTGGCACATAGCTTCCTCGTATCCATATTTCGAAAGTATTGATACTCTTATAATTGAGAAATCATCAAAAACCCGATTTTGAGAATATCACCCCTATTATTCACTAATTAATAATAAAAACGTCCGCCAAGTAGGTGTGGCACATAGCTTCCTAATACCCATAACCCAATTGTATAGATGATCCGATGCATAGTTGTTGATCTCAAAAAATCAATCTCTTAGTACCTTCCACTACCCTCATAGGGGACCATCTACTCGCCAATCCCCATAATCCCTGAAAATTTCATCAAAATCGGATGAGAAATGTAGAAGTTACGGCTATGGCAAGGATTTCATGTTAGACAGACACGTAACCAAAATTGTTCAGGAAGGTCGTATCTAAAACGTGGACGCGAGTGGAAATTTTGATTCTGTAGAACTTTTTTTGTTCAATCTTGAAAAGTAAAAGTAATGCTTCCGCTACCTTGGCAGACTCGGAAGCAAAATGTTTGCATGAGATTGTGCCACATACCGTCTTCGTACCTAAAATACGACAGCATAGAGATAATCCTATATGCTCAGTAGGTAATAGAAACTTCAATTTCCAACTATCTGTCACAACCCTCCAAATTTGAGGTCAGACGATGATGACATTCATAGGGAACCATCCTAAGTCCCAACCACACACAACTCAGAAAAAAGTACTTTCGCGCATAATATTTGCGCGTAATTGACACTAACTTCATTTTTTTAAAACGAAACCCCCCTTTTGGTTTATTATTTTCAATAATGAACCTTTGGAATCGACCAAGAAAAAAAAATTTTAACACCCCCTCAAAATTTGATGGTTTACGTTTCAAGGTACGTAGAATCGAATAAGCATTTGGCCGTCCGTCCGCCGTACGCGGCACTTTTGCAACTTAGCATTGACCGATTTTGATGAAATTTCGTATGTAGGCTCCATTTGGGGTCTAGTTGTGCCCCGAAGATTTTGGTTGATGTAGGTCACTTGTAAGGGTTCCAAAATCAATTTTGAAATTTTGAAAACGCCCTAACTCAAAAAATTTTGTTATAAAGGTATTGTTTTTCCTTCAATTTAAGATTCTATAGAATTTTTAGAATTTTTTGATACCATCATTGATATTTCATGATACCATTCATTCTTCTGTGCAACGTTAGAAAAATGAATAGATATATACAAAGGTATTAAAAAATATCAAGTATGAACATATTAAAAAAAGAAACGTTGATTATTTATAGTCTTTTTATTCAATATTATTATTAAAAAAAGGTTTTTTAATTATGATTGAATAACATAAATATCCCACTTGAGTAACTATGTAATGAAAATTCATTTATCAATCAATTCATTTTCATAGTATATGATGAATATCACTCAATAAAATTGCTTATTCAGTATAACTTGGTAGGTAGATGTGGAAGAGAAATCGCAAGCAATGTTACTGACCTATTCCGTGGGGGTCAAGGAGGGTCGGATTGAAGGGGAGGGTAACAAGGGTCGCTAGGCAACCAACCTCATACTCCATTCGCTAGCAACCAATGAGCGTGCGTTATTTTTCATTTACCCTTTCCGTCTCCAATTGTCCAAGAATCGGATTTCTAACCAATCATTCATCAATTATTAATGACAATGAATATGCAAGCTATCTCATTTTTTACTCAACACCTTTAATAGCCCGAATTCTGCGATTTCATGATTTAAATAATAACAGTATGGTAAAAACTCAATGGTGGAAAGAGAGATCTACTTATTCTGGACACATTCCCGTATTATAATTGGAAAAAATCTTTCGTGGAGGATGAAAAACTTTGGGAAAACTTTTGAGTGCGACGCTAGCGCCATCTCCTAAAAGAGAATCAAACTAGAGGGCTGTCCCCTTTAGCCTTAAGAAAAAATTGCTAAGAGACATTTTTTGTTGGAAATTGGTTATTTCACGGCTTCAAGACTTAAATTATTATTTCGGCTTATTTAGTTACTAAGTTTTCTCTTACCATGTTACTACTCTATTATTTCAGGTGTTAAAAATTGAAGTATTCATTCGCTCTCAATAGAGAGTTCCTAAAGATGATTTTGGCATAACGGCGAAGCTAACGGCGACCGTACATCACCTTCTGCGCATGCGCAGAAAATTACGGCGATCAAATAACGTCCGAGCAAATAACGGCGAACGTTCTGGCCGCTAACTTACGGCCATCTTGCTAACGTCGATGTGACTAACGGCCGCCGTTAGAGCAGAGTGAACCTGACATGCCGGTAACAGTTTTGCAACCACCAACATCAATTTCAAAACAAAGCCTCACCTCACCTCATGTTCCCGATTGTAAGGCAGATCAAAGCGAGGAACAACGACAACATTCAGTGTTAGTAAAATTACAAGTAAATTTTAGATATTTTTGTACTCTGTTAACAGAATCTGATGATGCATGTCAGTGGGGAGTTAGGTGTGAAATTAAACGTACCTTGGTAGCTTGTCTTTATGAAAAAAGGAACTTAAAATGCTCTTTATTTTCTAACCTATCCGAAGTCATATTTCAGTTTCTGAGTAGCTGTGTGCATTTTTTCCGTATTGTGGGTTATTAGTTTTGTTAATTAAATGATTGTGAGAATAAAATTGATTCATACGTATATAATTTCTGGTAAATATTTAAAAAATAATATCCGATCGTCATAATGAGTGGTTTTTTGACGTTTTATTATTTTTCGAACTGATTTTTTATTACTTAATTAATTATATTAATTGATATTATTATTAATATTAATTAATATAACTACGTAGGCACTTTATTAAACCTAGTCTAGAAAGTATTTCCAATGGAATTGAGTTTTTGACAACCCAGCAAATTATCAACAGAATTTTTTATATCAATATTGAATGATGTAAGTGAGATTAAAACAATAAAAAATAATTATATCGTCATTTTCGGAAATTGTTAGGCACCTTAAAATTAAAATAGTTGAGTTAAAAAATAGGTAGTTGATTTTTAATTATTCTATAAAATGTATACCTACCTATCTGCATAAAAACTTCCAAAAATTAAGAAAAACCCTAAAATTGATAATTTTTGCTCGAATAATCACGCTGATAGTCGTATTTTATACCAACTTACCTTCTTTTACCTGAAAAACTATTTACCACGAATTTATGATTCTTTTAATATCCGTAATCAACATAGTTAGATGACGTATGACGAGATAGATGAAAATTGTAACATGAAATTGACTTGATATTGAAATATGAATGTGAAGGTAGAAATAACTTAGGTTATATTAAATCTTACGTTTTATTGAATACAATAATATTATAATGTTCATTCAGTCTTTTAAGTTAGGTACATGAAACTTTACATGAGTAAAATAGCGATTCATCAATTTTGAAGAGATATTGGGTTGAGTGAAATAAATATATTTTGTTCTGAAAAGACATCGGGAACTCCGAAATGTTCGTTAGTAGGTAGGTTCTCGTTTCCTGGAATCTGGAACAAAATTTATACCGCACACAATTAGGGATTTTGCTATTCTCTTCTCACTCAAAGTAGTTGAAAATACCAATAAGTCGGTAGGCTATGTGTGAGTACCTATCACAGTAAATAACAATACGATTCCTTACCTTGTAGTAAGATAGACTTGGCAGTGAGAAACGCCCGTACTCCGAGAGCCGCCGTCTTCGACATACGTCTCCAGCACAGTGATCATATCTTCAGCGGAAAGTAGACCCGCAACGTACAAATTCATAAAATGATCCATCTCGAACAAACACCTTGACAAGATGTACTTGAAATAGCGAACAACGAACTTGAAAAAGAAGGCAGTCAACAGTAGAGAACTGAGGATCTAACGGCGAAGCCAGAAATTCCTGTCTCTTTAACTTTCGCGTCACTTTTGTCATCGCCGTAAAATTGTTCAAATCACCGTTATTTTCGCTAACGTTGGTCTAGGGTTAGCATCCGATTTGACTCGCCCTAGACAGATTCATAACGGCGATGCCTGTAACATTCGCCGTTAAGCAAGATGCAGTTTAGGAACTCTCTAATATCTTGTAAAGATTGCTCGTTTAGAATTTTCTAAAATTTTAAAAAAGATCAAATAACGCACCTTAACCTTTTCTCCCCGCCCGGCAGCTGCCTGCAGCAACCTACCCTCCCGGCGCTTGAGCCACCTAGTTGTCAACCCCCTACCGAAGGAATTCACAGCTGCCGCCTGCTCACTCCCGTTGTCTTCTTCTTTTATTTTCGCCCACTTTCACCCAACATTATTTCTCAATTGAATCATTTTTGTGTTTGATACTTATTACCGTATTGTCCACGAATTTTTATGAAGTTTTTTTCAATACTGAGTAAGTTTTACATATTTTTTATACAGAAATATGTTGCATTCCACTATACCAAAATAATTTGGCTGAATGTAGAACCCTCCTCCAGTCATCCCCCCCCCCCCCCTGATTGGACTAAACACACTCCAGACACGTGTACCTGATTTTTTAAAAAAATCCTTATTGAATGGTGCATTAAAGACGATTACTGAGAATGAATAGGTAAGAGGCAGAAAGTCCACTCTATCGCATTTTCCTCGACCCCCACAATATCGCTACTGCCCTGAAGTCTGTTGGAAGACAGTGAAAATGGAAGGTATAATGTTCCTCCACATAACGGTAACAGAATGGAAGTGATTAGTTCAGAAATAAGCACACAGATCGCATCAGAAGGTCGAAAAACTACGATACAGCAAAAGGCGTCTGTAGGGAGTAAAGGCTCTTACCGAGAGGTCAACTTTGTCTCACTTTCTCTCGCCCAACACAATATCGCTACTGCCCTGAAATCTGTTGAGGACGGTGAAAATGAAAGGTACAATGTTACCATAATGGAATGGAAGTGATTAGTTCAGAAATATGCCCACAGATCGCATCAGAAGCACAAAAAAGTACGAAACGGCGAAAGGCGTCCGTAGGGACGGGGGAAACATTGGGAGGCAGACGCCAAAAGCCGTCCATAGGGACCTCAAAACGTTTCTCCCCAGACGCCTTTAGGCGTCCGTTGGGGGGAAAGGGTTAATAGCCTTAGCTTACTTTTTCACTGAAAAAATTAATTCATCTACTAATTTAAGCCTTATCTACTAATTTTTTCGACCCTAACTAACAAGCTGCGTTCCAAGCCACTTTTGCCCCAACGTGCTACGCCACTAGTAGTACGGCGAATGACAAAAAATGTCATTTCTGTTCTTCCAGGACGGTATTTAGTGATATTTTCTAACTGGCTTACTTCGAGCCAAGGGAGTAGCGGTATCACAAGGGAAATATCGGTGTCATTGAGCTCTCCCTACTTGTATCAGTCGAAGAAAACACTACTTGGGAGCAATCGCTATTCAATATTATTACTAACTTAAACCAGGAAAAGGTCGCATAGAGAATGAAGGCTAGTTCTAAAAATAAGTTTTAATTGAACATTTACGTCAAATGAAGTAACAACGTTCTAGACTTAGAATTGTCTTAAGGAAATGAAGCTCTGCTGAATGTATGAATGTCAGTGTAAGTCAGCTTGAGTAGTTCTCCAACCAAAATATTTCATCATTCCAAAAAAAATGGATTACACTAGATCTCTTTAAAATCGTCATTTCATCACTCACGCTCGATCGTATGTGAGTCGAGTAGAAGGTGGATTAGTCAACCATAGTCTTCAAAAATTTTCGTTTTTCGAGGGGGAATGCAACTGCAAAAAAAAGACATAATTTTTAGATTACAGCAAACTAAAATGATGCTGGTAGGTCAACCATATTGCTGGTTGTTTTTGGGACACACAAACAGATGTTCCAAAGAATTTTTTTCAGGACTGAGCCTTCCTCCTACTTCTTCCATTCCGGTTCTTTTTTGTACAAAGTTTCAAATTAGTTTTAAGCCTTTGAAACGAGTAAGACGACTCTGAATTATGTATACGAAGCGCCAGCGGCTGTTAAGGGGGTCTCAGTCGGTCGCTGTCCGTTCCTCGTTCGTATAGTATTAGTTCCTCGAGTTAGTACTTCAGGAAATCGAAGGCGCAAAAACTTGAAAAGTTGTACCTAAATTTGAAATTTTAAAGGATTTTAGAAATTCATTAGTGCACGGCCCTAGGGCATTGAACAACTGAAATATTGCCGCTGGAATCATCAAAATTGAACAATAATGGGGTATTTCGGTCAATTTTTTTTATTTTTTTATTTTTCAAAAGAGTAAGACTCAGGAATAACGGTAATCGGGTCTGTTCGTCGAGAAAATGTTTTTAAAAAATCAGAGAAGCTAAGGAAAGTTGAAGATTTGAATGGTGTGACGTAGCTAGCCAACTGTCTGAAAAAAGTATCCATGCACAGAAACCCTTGGAGGACCTCTTGGATACTACAAAATATTACTCACACACGCGCGCGGCGTAGTCCTAGCCTAGTGTGTGTGCATTTATAGCGGCCCACCTTTTTCAAACGTGTGATCTCTTTAATTAATTTTTCTACCACATGTTATGGTATCATTGGGCTTAAAGTTGGAGTATATAGGTTTTCAAGGGTGCTGAATCCAAATTTGAGGTCAAAAACCTGAATTTCCGACCCACCGAAATACCCCATTGCCAGAGAAATTTTGGAAAAACTATCAAATTAACGGTTTTTCCCATATTTCTCTTCAAAACCGTTTGTTCAGTCATGTTTATCCCATAAAATGTAGCTAAACTAGAAATTTTCAAGGATTTTAGAAATTCATTGGTGCATGGGCCTTGGGGAATTGAAAAACTGAAAGATTGCCGCTGGAATCATCAAAATCGAACAATAATTGCCAGAGAAATTTTGGAAAAACTATTGAATTAACGGTTTTCCCCATGTTTCTCTCGCAAATACTATTGTTCAATTTTGATGATTCCAGCGGCAATATTTCAGTTATTCAAGTCCCTAGGGCCGTGCACTAATGAATTTCTAAAATCCTTCAAAATTTCTAATTTAGGTACAACTTCTTAAGTTTTTGCGCCTTCAATTTCGGTAAATACTAAAAACGAATGGCGACCGGCTGAGACCCCCTTAAGAAGTTATTTCCATTTCATAATTATGGCTTTCAATTACCAATATTGTGTTCAACAGAAAAAAAACACTAAGCGAATATTTTTCAAGAAACAATTGTAGAAATGAATTGTAGAAAGAATTGTAGGAAGATAACGGTGCGTCTTTAATTTTTGTAAATACAGGTTGTCCCAGTAACTACATCCCCTCTCCCTTTATTTTTTCTAATTGTGAAAGAAAAAATCGGACCAACGCTATTCTTCATAATTTTTTTTGCATAGAATAGCGTATTTCAGTCAATTTTTAAAATGCTTTTTTTTCAAAAGAGTATGGCTCAGGAATAACGGTAATCGGGTATGTTCCTCGAGACAATCTTTAGAAGAAATTAGGGAAGCTAATATAGGATCTGTTCAAGGAGACAGTCTGGAACCAGTTCAGAACCAACCCGGAAATGAAAAGGGGAGGGGATAGAGGCGAATGGGCTCCTCCAAACCCCTCCGAACCGTTCAGGACTGCCCCTCCGAACAGACCAAAAAGTTGAAGATTTGAACGATGGCAGCAGGGTGTGACGAAGCAAGTTGTTTGACATATCAACACTTTCAATGCGGATGATGTCATATTACATCATGCAGGACTTCCCCAGTTACGGGTGATGTCATATTACATCATGGAGTCTCAGACTGGTTGACAAAATTCAAAATTCCCGCTAGCAAGTACAGTGACATCCATGATTCTTCTGAAGGTGGATTTCTCTCCACAGGAGGAGCCTTTTCACCTCTACACCTTTCACCGTTCATTCAGTGGAGATATCCCCAGTTCTGGCTTACAAGCCCGATTACACCAAGTGGCCTGTTCTGCTCAGGGGTAAGTCACATTAACTTCCATGGAGGATACCGTGCCTGGGGAAAGTCTCGGTTTCGAGGCCTGCAAGTGTCAAGTTGCTCGCCTTGAAAAAACTATCTTCGAAAAAGGTATCTATGCACAGAGAAGAGATAAAACCCTTTCCTGAGGGTAATCTACCTGAGAATCTCTAGGATACTACAAAATACTGCACATACACCTATGGCGTAAGTGTGTGCATTCAGGGAGGCCCACCTTTTTTTCAAACGCGTGATCTCTTTAATTAATTTGACTACCACATGTTATCGTAACATTGGGCTAAAAGTTGAAATATAGAGGTTTTCAATGGTGTTGAATCCAAATTTGAGGTCAAAATCCTGAATTTCCGACCCACTGAAATACCGCATTCAAAACATTAAAATTGTGTTGCACGCAATTAAGATCAACTTTGTTTTTTTTTGCAAATAGGAACCCCCATTTTGGTTCATTATTTGCAATAATTACCCTTTGGAATCGACCAAGAAAACAATTCTTAATCCCCCTCAAAGTTTGTTGATTTACGTTTCAAGTTACGTAGAATTCAAAAATCGAATAAAAATTTAACCATCCGTCCACCGTAAGCGGCACTTTTCTTAGTTCCCAATTTTAATGAAATTTGGTATGTGAGCTTTATTTGGGGTCTAGTTGTGCCCCGAAGCTTTCGGTTGATGTCAGTCACTTCTAAGGGTTGAAATTTTGAAAACGCCCTAACTAAAAAAATTCGATATAAAGGTATTGTTTTTCCATCATCAGATAATATTGAATTTTCAAAATTTTTACCGTTCGCTCCCAACGAGAACTAAAAAATTGGCCTCACGATAAATCAGAAACACGAGTGTGAATCGCAAAAGAGGCCTAATATTCGTTCAAATGATAGCTGACTGAAATGCGATCAATGTTTTTCTTCGTGTTGGTTGGTGGTAACAGTGGCAAAGCCGTGTTCTTTGCAGACGAGTGATCTATATAGAAAAATAATAACCCAAATGAAGTAAGAAAGTAAGTAAGTAAACCACCATTTCTGGTTGGATTTTCGTCTGACTGCCATTCCTAGCATTGCGAACGTCATCAGCTTTCTTCCAAAGGGAAGATCAGAATTTGTTTTGATGATTTCGCTCATGGCTTCCCATTGCCTCACCGCCCTGGGTTGGGACGAGGGGGGCGATGAGAGCACGCTGCTGGCGATGAGCTTTGAACCCATGATTCCCGCAGAGGTCGGTCCAAAGTCCACCGCCAAACACAACGCCCCATCGACCATAGCCACACCACTATCCAATAAATCTAAGTGTAATAATTTGCAGCATTTTTATTGCAAATTCTGATTCTACGTCAAATTTTATGAACGTTTTACGTCAAAAACTTTTTTTTGAGCGCGCGCAACCTGCTCAGCGAGCACTCAAAGATTGTGCCAAAAATTGAAATAAAGCTAGATCTCAAATGTGGCGCATTACTTAGCACTGTTTTTCTACGCTGAATCGAGTCGTGATATCCCTTTCTTGATCTCATTTTACCGAATTCACAGCCGAAAAAGTCACTTTTTGAGGAGGAAATCATCGAATTTCCGTGGAATATTTTTCGAGTATCGTTTCCATCAAGAATATTTAGCCTTTGTACAGCTAGATAATGCTGTTTATAAAAGTGAACTTTATTGGGATTGGATTATAAAGTTGAACTTCATTGGGATTGATTCATTACTCTTCATAAGTCGATGATTTTCTCCTCAAAAAGTGAATTTTTCGGCTGTAAAGCGCTATTTGAGCGCTCACTGAGCGGGTTGCATAAAAAAAAAAGTTGTCGAAGTAAAATGTTCATAAAATTTGACGTAGAATCAGAATTTACAATAAAAAACGCTGCAAATTATTACACAATGATTTATTATTTTTTATTTTTCTTTATAGATCACTCGTCTGCAAAGCCACCAACCATCCAACATGAAGAAAAACATCGATCGCATTTCGGTCAGCTATAATTTGAACGGAGATTAGGCCTCTTTTGCGATTCACACTCGTTTTTCTGATTTATCGTACGTCCAAACTTTAAATTCTCGTAGTGAGCGAACGGTTTGTCCTACAGAGCTCCGGGTGGTCTCAAAAAATTCTAAAAATTTCTATAGAATCTTAAATTGAAGGAAAAACAATACCTTTATATCACAATTTTTTGACTTAGGGCGTTTTCAAAATTCATTTTTGAACCCTTAGAAATGACCTACATCAACCAAAATCTTCGGGGCACAACTAGACCCCAAATAGATCCTACATACCAAATTTCATCAAAATCGGTCAATGCTAAGTGGGGAAAGTGCCGAGGACGGCGGACGGACGGCCAAATTTTTCTTAGATTTTTGGATTCTACGTACCTTGAAACGTAAACCATCAAATTTTGAGGGGGTGTTAAAATTTTTTTTTTCTTGGTCGATTCCGAAGGTTCATTATTGAAAATAATAAACCAAAATGGGAGTTCCATATGAAAAAACAAAGTTGATCTTGCTTGCGCACGGTTGCGCGCAGCGCGATCTTGTCATTTTAGAATTCTACTCACAAGAATAGCGTTGGTTCCACTTTTTTACTTCCACAATTATTTGAGAAAATAAAGGGAGGGGGAGGAGGGAGCGTAGTTGCTGGGACACCCTGTATATTGAAAATTGACCAATGGCAGTTGATTCTGGTGAAGGAAGATAGCCTTTGAAGGAATTAAACAAAACTGATGTTTACCTGTCTTTTTGAAGATATGACATCCATGGAAGAGTCCGAGGTGGTAGTTCTAGCCTTCGGAGATCATTTAGAGACAACATTAATCCTATTCTATGTGAAAGGGGACACAGAAATCTGAAAAGAAAATACAAAAAATTATAAACCTCAGTCAATTTTAAACAAAATAAAAAATGATAAATATAAATAATCAAATATGAAAAAAAATGCAAGGAAAAAGCTTGCATACGAGTCTGCAACACATTGGGACATTTTATGTCTTTAGTTCCCAAGTGACAATTTGCTTGCATTGTTTACTACATCCATTAATAACATTAATAGATATAAAATGCCGACATAAATACCAAGAACAAGTACGAAAGAAATGCGTGATAAATCGAGAGCTTTCCAACGAATGGTGAACAATTTCTGTCCGTTTTATTTCCCTAGCAACGACTCAGTTGTAAGCAGAAAACATCAGAAACCAACCGTAACGCTTTTTAAGTTTATCTGCCAAAGGAAAGCTGGATTCACATGAGATGGAACGACGGAAAGAAATAATGCAATCTGATTGGTTGATTTTCCCGAACAGGAGAATGGTGGCCGCCATCTTGACAGAACGGCGGAAGAAATATTTACACCGTCGTCCGTCTTCCACGCGTTGATAACCACAACTGGAGGTTGCACTAGGAGGCAAGGTGTCCAGGAAGAAGCACATTCCATCCTTGTGAACCTTCCGCTGACTCCGCCTACCCCCTCCACTGGTTTTCTCGTCGTTCCGACCTTTCCGTCCCACGTGAATCCAGCTTGAAGACATAAAATGTCAAAAATAAACTAACGATTTCATCAAATTCCACGAGATACTATTAATGACGTCTTTAAGTTCACAAAACAAACATTAAAAAATAAAAATCATATTCATGATGAATTCTTGAGCAGAGACTACATAGGTGGAACCTATATCTCGACAAAGGGCACATAATTTTGTCCCTAAACAAAGTCAATTATTTAGCTTACTTTCAACAGGAAGTTTTCAAGAAAACCCACAAAAATAAGGTTAAGATTGACGAGATTTATCATCGCATATGACCCAAGTGGAGTCAGACTCATGGATGAAGAGGGCCAAATCAATATATTCACAGGTAATTGTTTTTTTTTTCAAAAATTAAATGCTTTTTCTTTTTAAAAAAGGCTGAGAAGTACACAATAGATCAAAATATCTTCTAGTTTTTTTTTAAATAACCATTTTTGAAGCTGATTGTTTGCCCGTAATGAACAGCGGTATAAAATTGTCCAAAAATGGTTGAACTTAAGTATTTTGGGGATCAGCGATGAGTACATTCGACGTACCCAAAAGCGAAATAACTCAATATTAGCCGAGTACCCACTCTACGAGTACGTAAAAACGAGAATAACATGAAACTGAAATGTTCAAAACACGCCGTGCATACAGTATGATAGTAAGCATCCTCTATGAACTCGGTGTATTTTTTGATGTCAAAAACGTCCAATCATGTACCATGAGTAAATGAGCGAATTTCCAAAAAAATCGTCAAAGCTATGGTTAAGAAAACCGAAATAATAACTATGTGAGAGAGTAGTGCCTTGAGGGTGAGGCACATAGCGCAAATCGTTAAGATTTTACAATCCCTTGGTTAAAAATTTTGGAAAAATTAAAAAAAAAACTTTTCTTGTCACCCCAAACTCACGAGTACCCAAACTTAAAACATTTTTCAACAATTTTATAGTTTTTTTCGATTCTCAGTAAACCATATCAACATACTGTATGCACAGGGTATGTTTTGAAGACATAAAGACGTCATATACACCTCGGCTTTCCTGATTTTATATACGAGGGTAGTTCGGAAAGTAAGAGTACTGGTGCTCTCACGGGATGGGGCAATTTTTTTCCCTAAGTTAGCTGCACTGCGTTGTAGGGGGGGATCTCCTGAAGAAATTGAGAGGTCAACCACCTCGCTAGTACGAAAACTCTGGTATTGGTGAGCGTGTGAGTGAACAATGTCAATTCAAAATCCCGCCAAGTGCGAGGTGCGCGCCGCATTTTGGAGAGATTTGAAGTGGAAGGTGAGGCATTTCTGGACTCCATCGTGACAGGCGATGAAACTTGGGTAGCTCATTACACTCCTGAGACAAAAATACAATCCCAACAGTGGCGCCATACCACCTCACCGTCGACAAAAAAATTCAAAACCCAAATTTCAGCGAAAAAAATCATAGCTTCGGTTTTTTGGGACCGAAAAGGCATCATTTTGATCGAATATTTGCCACATGGAGAAACCATTAATGCGGAACGATACTGTGAAACCTTGAAGAAACTCAGAAGAGCAATTCAGAACAAACGAAGAGGGATGCTGACGAAAGGAGTCTGTTTTTGCATGACAATGCGCAACCGCACACAGCGAACCTCACCAAGGCTCTTTTGGACTCCTTCGGTTGGGAAATTTTAGACCACCCCCCTTACTCCCCCGACTTGGCACCTTCTGATTACCATCTGTTCACTTCTCTGAAGATGCACCTTGGTGGGAAACATTTTTCAACCGACCAGGAGGTTCAAAAAGCTGTCACAAACTGGAGCAAGGAGGTGGCGGGAAGTTTTTATGACGAGGGGATTACAAAGCTCATTCCACGGTCGCAGAAGTGCATTGGTCGAGAAGGCGATTACGTGGAAAAATAACTTAGATGTATGCCTGTAATACCCTGTTATTATTTTTTTTAATAAAATTTTTGCAAAGTCTGGAAAAATTGAGTACTTTTACTTTCCGAACTACCCTCGTAATTCATGCGATTTTTGGTAAAACTTCAGGAATCTTAGATGTCCCAAAACGAATTTCAATGGAAAAAAAATTTCAAAAAAGTCCATGCTAAACATTTGAGGCCATTTTCTTTGAAAATTCGCTATTCTTAATAGCATGAATATTCTCTGAATGGGGTATTTCGGTGTGTCGGAAATTCAAGTTTTTGACCTCAAATTTGGATTCAGCACCCTTGAAAAACTATATACTCCAACTTTAAGCCCAATGATACTATAACATGTGGTAGAAAAATTAATTAAAGAGATCACACGTTTGAAAAAGGCGGGCCGCTATAAATGCACACACACTAGGCAAGGACTACGCCGCAGACTGCCCCGCGCGCGTGTGTGAGTAGAATGTTGTAGTATCCAAGAGGGGTTTCTGTGCATGGATACTTTTTCAAAGACAGTTGGCTAGCTACGTCACACCATTCAAATCTTCAACTTTCCTTAGCTTCTCTGATTTTTTAAAAACATTTTCTCGACGAACAGACCCGATTACCGTTATTCCTGAGCAATACTCTTTTGGAAAAAAAAATAAAAAAAATTGACTGAAATACCCCATTGTACTTTCCATAAACTTATTATTGAGTAATTGAACATTTCTTCGAGACCTTGTGCTTTGATTGGGGCTGTTGTGAATAACCACAGCCATAGATATTTTTTTTAATTGTTTTCCCCTCATTTCTAAGGTGATTTGGCACCAAACTATTTTGATAGATTCATCGACTTTGCCGGGGTAAGAATTAAGTGAAGGGTGGTTCACAGGGACGTACCTCAAAGTTAATTAGTTACAAAAACAAAAGTTTTAGTCATTCATTTCCTTAAAACCTGTAATTTTTTGGAGACTCTATTTTTGTCTGGGAGCCGAAGTTTGTTTCTTTATAAAAAATTATCAGGGTGTCGAGCGATTCCCCGAAAAAAATTCCCTGAGTTTTCCAGGGTCAATATTCGTTTTCTTTTCCAGGGTTATAAATGAACTAAAATGTGATCATAACTTCTCAAAATTCAGGTTTTCAAGGCTATTTTGAAATGAAAAAGCACTATACAACGTCTGACAAGTGGGAGTGGCAAGCTTCCGCGTATTATTAAACCGATTGTATAGAAAGATGATACGATGCAAGTCAACTAAGAGGCTAATCTCAAAACTATAATCTCCAAGTACCTTCCAACTACCCTCTTAGGGGACCATCTACACTCAAACTCACACAATTTATGAAAATTTCATCAAATTCGGATAACAAAATGTAGTAGTTATGGCTGTTATAAGGTTTCTAGTGCCTATTCACGGACGACGATTTTCATAGGGAGATATCTACCCGCCAATCCGCATAATCCCTGAAAATGTTATTGATCTAGGGGCGTTGATTTTCGTAGGGCACCATTACACCCCAATCCGCACGATCTCTTGAAATTTCTTCTGAAGAAAAATGGAGAAGTTATAGCTGTTACAAGGAATTTAGTCGTGGTGTTGGTTTTCATAGGGGACACCTACACGCCAAACCGCATAATCCCTGAAAATTTCATCGAAATCGGACAATAACTTCATGTAGTTCTGCCCTTAACAAGGATTTCATGACAGACACACATACAGACAGATACGGAACCAAAATTGTTTGTTGTTATTTTTAATCTAAACTAGACCTCATTCTGAGAATTTTGACACCAACCGCGAACTTCTAGCGTGAGAAGACCTTTTTCTATGATTTTTCAAAGTTTCGAATGTTTAAGACGTCACAGTAGGCGGGAGGGGCGCGTGTGGCACAAACGTTCGAAACTGAAAAATATTAGAAAAAGGTCTACTCATCCAAAAAGAGAACGGCTGGTGTCAAAATTCTCAACATGAGGTCTACTTTCGATTAAAAATTTTTAAAAAAATCTAGAAATGAAATATGAAAACAAAGCTTCCGGTACCTTGGTAGACTCGGAAGCGAAATCTCATTATGAAAATGAATAAGTTAACCAGAATCAGACTAGTAAGTTGAGGATAAACATAGGTAAGCGGTTAGCATTCATAGCTGTAAGTGTTGCCCTTATGAACACTTTTGGAAATTTTCGAGAAAAAAATGAAGCAATTGCAATGGCATTATAAATTGAAGACCCAAGGGGAAGAATGCACTAAGTCCAATTTTTTCGAAACTGAGATTTAGATGCCATCTGTTAGATGTGGACTTCTGTTTTAACTAGAAACATAAATTTATAAACGTTGTATGAATCGAATTATATCATAAAATTGAAGGAAAATTGAAGGAAAAAAGAAAAGGAAAGAAAATTCATAAAAAAATATTGTTTTTCTAATTCTGGAAAAATTTTCAAATTGGACTTAGTGCGTTCTTCCCCTTGGGTCTTCAATTGTTATAACATAAATGTAAAAAAAATGTACCTTTTTTTAAATAGAAATCTATATTTGAAATACTATAGATGAGAAAATTTTCTGCATTGGGAACATGTACAATGGGGAATTTGCCTCACATTTTTTTTTCGAATGAGGGTTTATTTTTATGGAATAAAACCATAGTGAGCTGCTCGAAAACGCATCCAAAAAAGTTAGAGAATTTAAGGAAGATGGAAATTTTAAATGTGGTGGCAATGTGTAAGAAGAGGCAGCCATGTTTGAAACGTAACGGATATTCTACCGATCTGACTTCAAAGGAGGTTCTGTGGCGCTTACCACAGAAGCGGAACATACACGAACTTTTAGCTTACAAGTAGTGCGCACAAGAGTGCGCCGCGAACTGGCAGGAAGAACCCAGACACAAAAGTGACCAAAAGAAACAATATTACTCACTTTTTTTACAATACAATTCTACCTACTAGTTTATCAAGCATTATTAGTCTTCATCTTCTCTTATTTAGTTTCAAGTTTTGAATCACATTATTCGAATAGCCATTTCACTGGATCGTTTTGTGTGGCGGTGCTAGAACTCTGTTGTCGGAGTTGTTTTCGCGTGGGTTTTTTTTCGTATGACGTCAACAATATTCCTCGATTTTCGCGGTGTTTTGTAACAGAGGCTTCACTTGTTTAGGCATTTTCTCCTACGGTAATTTTTCCCCTTGGTTATTCCTAGTGTTAAACGTTATTCTAGGGCCCTATTATAGGATTTGACTTGAAATTCCAGAATCTAAAATTGAGGCAAATTCCCCATTGAGAAATACTACTAAAACCTTCTTAAACTTTTCTCTCTCAGACTACCGTTATTTCCCACAAAAACTATTTCCACGTTTTTTTAGGAGAAAAATGAAATTCCCTGAGTTTTCCCAGATTTTACTAGTAGAGTTAAATTCTCTGAGTATTCCAGGATTTCCAGGTTGCTGGACACCCTGATTATCTTCAAGAAAAAAACACAAATACGTGGTCTCATTTCTACTATTTGACTTTGGGGAGGTTCTCGAGTGCCCAGTAAACACAATAAGAAAACAATCTCAAGTGCGGACTAACCTTTGTCTTGGTAGGGCGAGAGATCCAGAATCTTCAATATACTATGAGAATGGGGGCTCATAGTTTCCCAAAACGAGTTCAATACTTCGGCAGACTCGTCCATGCAGGAGCGTTGAACGTTGAGTCATCCTTTTTGTCTTTTCATACATGTTGTGAAGTTTGTACGTGAAGTAGTCAGTTCTAAAGTTGTAAGCAATGAAATTCAAACACGGTGCACGGGGCGCTACTTCACAATCTACTAAGAGATAATTCAACTATAATTCATACTGACATCTTTTTGCTCGGAACGAAAAATATGCTCAATTGCAAATACATAATACCAAATGGAATTTTTTGACGCCTAAATTAAAGTATGTAGATTACTACAAATGAAAATAGGTACTGCGTTGAAACGAATACAAAATGCCAATTCAATATACAAAACGAGTGTACTGATTTTTGCAAGTTTGCTTCAAGAATTTTTACGACACGAAAAAATGCAACACTAACATTCAAAACGTTGGCGTCCTACGTACATGTAGATAACTGGATTAACAATTTGGAAACCCCCATTTAATCGAAATCTCACAGCAAGTAAAAATCAATCAATAAAAAATTAAATAAAAATAGTGTTCAATCTAGTGGCCGTTGGAATTGAACGTAATCGAAATTTTGTAAAAAATCATCCCTTCAAAAAAAGATAAGGAACTAAAATATAAAAAAAAAGCACAGCCAGAAATGGAAAAAAAGATCAAGCACTGATAACGTTATTCTTATTCAAGAAAATACACTTTTTTGGCAAGTTTTTAGTAATTTTCTTTGATAAGTACCTAGCCCACGTTATTAAACCCATTTTTAAGAATTAAAACTCTTTTTAAATTGTCGGAAGACAATTTAAAAAAAGGAAAAAAAAGAAATGATTATGTACAGTGCTTTAATGTACCATTCTTTTAGTTTGACAAGTATATTGAAGTATATGCCGACCGGTTAGGCATATACAAACCCCCTTCGCGAGAGAAAAGACACCTCCCTCCCCCCAGAACTAGAAACGCGACGCGACGACCTGAAAAATTTTTCACCCCTCTAATTGAATTTAATTCAACCCTTGAAGCCCCCCATAGCCCTATCCCCTGAGTTTAGATTTGGTAGTTGGCCACGAGGTGCTCGAGCGTCTGAGGAGGGAATCTGCTGAAGAACGTCTGCCACTCCTCTTGGCCGGTTTGAGATTTGAAGCCTTGGAGAATCTTCCCGATGAGCTCCCGAAGATCAGCGGGGATCGGCTCGTCGGGGTAGGACAAGGAAGCGGCGGCGTTGCAGAAGTAGAAGAGCTCCTGGGATATCCCGTAGGGGTTGACCATGATGATCTGGCACATCCCTCGGAACGACGATTCTTTCTCGATCCGATCCCTCGTCGTGCAGATGGATATGCACCACTGTTTGGCGAAATGGTTGAGATGGGGGGCCATTTCTTCCGGACAGACGCAACCGAGGCGGCAAAGCGTCACGGCGGCAATGCCGACGAGTAAGCGATTCTCCGTGTGAATCACATCCATCAGGTGCTGAATGATGATGGGAGAATACGGCCGAATTTCGTCAGTCGTTAGCTTGGTGCATATCTCACCCAACGACCAAATAGCGTTATTGCACACCGACACGTACGTAGGGTTGAAATTTTGACACAGTAAAGGAATCAACTGTCCGACCAAGTTTCGTATCGTTGGGAAAGAAGCTCTCGCGATATCACCGAGGAGAGTGAAACTGCTCTGCCTCACTTCTGAAGTGGTGTCCTGCATACATTTATACAGCAACGTCATTAAATTCGAATTGATGATCAGAGTTTCGACTTGTTCGTTTATAGCTCCGACGACGCTACCGATCAAATCCAGAGCGCATATGGCGAGGTCTTTCTCAGGCTCTTCGTAATATTCGCTTTCATCGGTGACGACGATCTGCTGGTCGAGGGTTTTCTCGATCAAAGTGAGACACCTCTTGAATACGGGGCCGGAATAAGGAAGGAATCCGACCTGGAGGGCCGTAGCGATACAAGCCACGCACTCGAACAGCGGGAAAATATCCTTGTCGTCATCTTGAGTTACGTTCCACTTATCGATAACTCTGGGCATCAACAGGTCGATGTAATGCTGCTTATTCAAATGCTGTCCGACGAATCGGGCGAGAGTTCCCACAGCATCATACAGAATAGCCAGGTTCTTGCGTTGGTAGTTAGGAAAAGCGGTGACTAGAGTTTGAATAATGTTATCTAAATAAGGGACCAATTTAGCGCCTGCTTCTTCTTCAAGTTTGGCCAAAGCTGAGCATGCGCTTTGTTGGACTTTTTTGTTGGAGTCCAACATCCTCTCCAAAAGCCGAGACAGAAGAGGTTTCAGGTAGAGGTCGGACGGGTCTGAAAGGACCCACTTGAAGTATCGGGAGACCGTCCAGCAGGTGATGACTCGAATCAGAGATCTCTCGCTGGTCATGCAATTGACCAAGAAAGGAATCAACTCGTTCAAATGGGGTATCATGCCGTAGAAACAACCTTCAGCAATCGCCCCCAGTGCTAGAATACCGGATTCTTTCACCACCCAA
Source organism: Apolygus lucorum (assembly GCA_009739505.2). Taxonomy (NCBI): domain Eukaryota; kingdom Metazoa; phylum Arthropoda; class Insecta; order Hemiptera; family Miridae; genus Apolygus; species Apolygus lucorum. Next base: position 36,039,776 of record CM019180.2, read on the forward strand.
TCTGAATGGAATAGAGTTTCATTCAGGACGGGTAGAATTATAGGTAAGAGGTCATTTTTGAACACCGTAGCGATGGCGTCTAAAGCTGCGGCACTGCTTTTTCTGAGGTTCCAGCTATCCAGTAAGCTTTCGTCGTCATAATCATCTTCATCGCTGTTTTCCCCATCCCCACAATTCCCACCGCGGTCACTTTGCCTATAAAATCTCGGCCTTATGTCTTGATCGGAATCCGGTATCATGGCGTCTTCTCGGTCTCCTTTCAAGACCACTATTTCGATATCCGATAACTTCATGTTGTTGATGAGCAACGGGACCAGCCGAGGCAGGTGCGGTTTGAGTACGTCTTTGCAGATTTGACTATCCGTCAGGTAGTGCCAAAATTCGCTACCTTCCAGTGCGAGAGATTCGTCGGAATCTTGCGACCGCGTAAGCATGTATTCGACGATACCGTTCATATGCGGCATCAACTGGTCAACTTTCGTTTCGAGAAGGAGCGAGAGGGCTCGGCAAACGTGTTTGCAAACTTCTTTGTCTTTGTCCGTGGCTAGATTGAACAGCCCTTCCATGAACAAGTCAATGTGCCTCAAAAACACGGGGTTTTGACTTACGGCGAAAAAATTCATGCACGAGATAGCGTGGCATCTCAATTTGCTGCTGGAATGTCGAAAGAATGTAATGAACTTGGGGATGATGGTGTTCAACGGGGAATCCGTCCCGTTCATGCTGTGAAGCTCTTTGGCATCTTCGCAAATTTTCTCGAACGTGTTGAGCGCCCCTTCGCACGCACTGTAGTCCGGCGAGTCCATCATGTGACAGAGCTGGGGCAGCAGCTGAGGCCATGCCGTCAAACCCCCTTTCACAACGATTGTGCTGATAACTATCCCGATAGAAGCTCTGATGAGCTGGGAGGGGTCCCTCAGCCCGGCGACGCAACAGTCCTTCACGTAATCCAAAACCTCATTGTTTATGCGGTAAAAATTTTGTTTCAAGTGATTTTTAAGGACCAGCCCGCTGAGCGACCTACTCGCTTCATCTTCATTCACAACTTTACTTAACACATAAGCATAATAATTACAAATATCCGAGCTTTCGTTGAGCTCTTTCAATTGCTGTTGGACGATTTTTTGCGACGAGTTGTCGGGTGACTGGGATAGTTTTAGTAAAGTAATTACTTGCCTCAGTCCCTCTTCTTGAGGTTGCCAATTCATTCTCAAAGTTCGGGAATCCGTTTCCTTCAGTCCGGCGAATTTTCGAAGAGAGCAGTTCACAAAAAGCACACAGACAAAATTCACTCACTTATTCAGAAACTTGAGTCAGAAACAGCGAGTAGGCTACAGCCACACAGCAAATTTCGTTGGTTTGGTTAGGCTAGGGAGGCCAAGTTGAGGGAAACGGTGATATCGAACGGACAAACTTTTGCTGTTTTTCACTCTTTTTACATGAAAAGCTAATCGAAATAAATAATACGAAATAGTTTAACGTATTTTCATAACTTTTTTATCAGTGAATAGTTGAATGTTCAGAAATTAAAATCAACGATTTGAAAGGCTTTGATAGTTAAGCGCATTCTGTTGAGCGGATTTAGACTCAAAGCGCGCTACCGCTTATTTTCAAAACATTCACCGCCCTTCCGTTACTATTAGGTGAAAACTGAAGCCAGCTACAATGGGGTCCCTATCTTGAATTTGAAAATGTCCTGACTTTTACCGGAAATTGCTTCCGAGTCTACCAAGGTAGCGGAAGCTTTGTTTTCACTTTTCAAGGACGAAAAAAAAAGTTCTCCAAAATCAAAATTTTCACTCGCGTTTTGCGTTTTAGACCTTTCTGAACAATTTTGGTTCCGTGTCTGTCCGTCTGTCATGAATTCCTTGTAACGCGCATAACTATACGAAGTTATTGTCCGATTCCAATGAAATTTTCAGGGATTGTGCGGGTTGGTGTGTAGACGTCCCCTATGAAATTCATCATCCCCGGACTGAATAGAAGCGACTGCGCATGCTCAAAACGGAATTCCTTGTAACGGCCATAACTTCTACATTTTCTACCCGATTTCGAAGACAATTTTCAGGGATTATGCGGATTAGGTTGTGAATGGTCCCCCAATGAAATCAAGGCGTTAAAATTTACAGAAGCCTCTGCGCATGTGCATACGTAAAATATTCCTAAGAGCCATAACATTTACATTTTTCATCCGAATTTGATGAATTTGATATTCCCGTAGCAATTATATTTTATGTAATCAGTAGGGGAAAGGCTCCTAATTTGAGGATTGCTCCTAATTTGGGATATCAGTGTTTTTACCGTACTGTACGCGCTTTCTGATGTCGAATGAGACAAATAGTTTCGTTTGGAGCCTTGTGAGATAGCAAACAGGTTTTGCCACCGTCGGCCATGTGTTATTGTTACCACTGCGTTTTTATCAAAACACTGTTATCCGAGTGACTCAAGGTGCACCCTGTCAAACTCTCTGAGGTAAAACTTTTTCAAATTTTTTAATTTGCCATTTAAAAGTGCAGATACTGAGGATCATTTGCATGATGTTAGATTGTTAATTCAATCCACTGCATGGTGGTCATGTTGACAAGTTTTGTTTGGCAGCTGGTTCCCCGAATTTGGGATACCGAGAGGGATCCCAAATTTGGTTCCACCTGAAAATTTGACTAGTTTGATGTGTTTTGAAGACCTATTATGCTCATGAAATTGAAACATGGCTCAGAAATCACCCATCCCAAGCTGTACCGAACACCGTGATCTGCACCCTATTCAGTATTGAGGACCAGAAGGCTACAACAATGTCAACAGCAAGCAGTGGCTTCAGAAATCCCCTACAATGAATCTGACAGCTACATCAGTGATGAGAAACGAAGCTCAGTGCATGTTTTGCCTCGGTCAAATTCTCTGAAGACGTGGGTGGGGAGAGAAGTGGGCACAATGCTTGAAATGTTTAAGATGGTCCCACCTCGACTGTGGTGAGCTGCGCAGCAGAGTTTTTATTTGCGCGTACTGCTTAAATCAGTGAATGAATTTATGTGATTATATTATCAACTAGTCCCTGCGACCTATGTTTAGAGAAGAAAGAAAGATTTGTCAATGGTGGATATTACCTACCCTGATTTAGCTACCTATAATAATTATTCAAAATGATATTTTAAAAACGGCCATTTCTTTCAAGTCATCTTTTCCCGTCTTAGCATCCTGTATAAAAAAAATCGTCTCTTCCAAAAAAAAAAAAAAAAAAACGCGATTCATATTGTGCATTTCCACATCAGCTTTTCGAAATTTAACGCATATATTCGTTTGAATCCAGTGGAGATCGAAAAGTTTACATCTCGCAAATAGGTGTGGTCGCTGGCTCCCACGGGATGACCAGCCCCCACCACTATAACCTTTATTGGATTTCGCATGATTATTTCATCTCAATCGAAGTATTACGAACAATAATAGGCAGTGAGGATACTCAGGAACCTCTGTCTCGCTCGGGAAAAAGTTTTTGAAATCCACAAATACCATCCCATGCCCTGGAAATGGATGCCAACTGAAGATGCCTACTTTTATCCTTGAAATGAGAGCCTGTCAATACCATATCACTTATAATATAATATCACTTATAATTATATTATAATTGTACTGATAACGCCAGTCAAAAATTTTGCAGCGGCAAATTAACCAGAAGTTTCTCCAAGGGTAATCCCTTCTGTCCGAATTTTTTGGTATGCTGCCTGCACTTACCTACCCACCATTGTACCTACAATTTGTTTCACTACCTGCGATCAGCACCTGTGTATGCAATATTGATTTGCAATTTAAGTACCCACTATATCTTCAAAACGAACCACCCCGCCTTGTATCTCTTTCTAATACATATCCTGATGAAGAGTGGAGACCACCGCTCGAAATGCATCGACTTGGAAAGAAAAGAGTATTTCATTATACGGGTGATTCTCAGAAAAAGCTCAATTTTCAAGGCTCAAACTTTAAGAAAGTGAACCGTCTCCAAAAAATTCAAAAAAATTCATGAAGTTTCCTGGGAACGTTAAGAAGAATTTGTAATGAAAGACAGAGCTCAATTCACAGTTTTTAGTCTCAAATTTCAATTTTGAAAATTTATAGTGCGGCGGTAATGAGAACTTGATTTTTTTTAAGTCGTTGGTATTGAGAATAACGTATTAGTTTCACAATTATGTGTGAAAAAAATTCATCAAGTTTCCTGGGAACTTAGAGAAGAATGTGTAACGCAAAATAGATCTAAATTCACAGTTTTTAGTCTCAAATTTCAATTTTGAAAATTTTTAGTGCGGCGGTACTTAATGAGAACTAATTTTTTTTAAGTGATGGTAATGAGGAGCGCAGTTGGTGTTAAGAATATGGTATTAGTTTCACAATTCTGTTTCTACCTTTCAAGCAATGAGCTTGTCCAGTTGGTTGGATAATATGATTATATTGAAAAATCTCCATTTTTCTCTTTTCTATAGATTGATAGGGAGGGAATAAATAAACTAAAATCAATGACAATCAGAATAGTATCAATGTATTCCAAGTAGGTAAAGAACTGTAAAAAAACTAAAACACTCAGTCAAATGACATTCAAAAAACTCTTATCAGTCTACAACATAATATATATCAATCTTTTTATATTAATTAACTTGACAATTTTGTTAATATTCGTCACATAATTAACTTAATTACATCACAGATTTGTTTCATTAACTGGATAGTAAGTAGGCAAATATTTTTTAAGAAACTCTTGACCATACTGCGCCTTCGATCAGCCTCCCTTTTTTGTTCACACAATTGTTCCACTGTGTAAAGTGTAGGGCGAGTCATCTCTGAGGGTTACCTAAGGGAATGATAAGAATTTTTTCATTCTAAGGGCTTAGGGCAATATGGAGATAATAATATCAGAATTCGAAAACCTAAAATCGTTTTATTTTTAAAAACTGTCAATAGATGCCTGACGTAGAAAATAATATAATATATACTTCATCTTCATCTTTAAAATACTCAACTAACAACATTTTCTCGTTACCACATGCCTATTATCATTACCACTGAACTTTATTAAGTTAGTGGTAATGAGATGGTTTGATGTGTGGTAATGAGAATTCAAAATTTGAGAGCTTGCCATTTTCGTTCTGTACATACTATACCTATTCCTCATTCTACGCCGTTTGAGAAGGCAATTAGTGGGCTACAGAAAAATGCGATCTAAAAAATTAGTCACCAACATTGAAAGAGAATCATTGAACTGTGGTAATGATAACAATAAATGTACGCAGCTGACACGTGACCTTTAACAACCACCCCTGCTTACCAACTTACGAGGGAAATGGCGGAGGCGAGTTCCCTAGCGCTCTGCAGTATTGCCACTACGATTCTCGTCAAAAGTTCGCCAAAATGTCCTATTGGTCGCTGTGGGAGGGAAAATCTTGATTCTTGTGTGGTAATGAGACTTTCCACCATTACACTTTTTGAAATAAGTTATTGGCATCACCAAATAGATTTAAAAATCACACCACTCTGTTTATGATGAGATCTACATGTAGACTTTCAGTTTCATTAGTTTTTTCACGCAATCAATATTTTCCAAGGCCTAGGAGAAGACTTTTGTAGGCGAAAATTAAATCATTACAGGTGGTGGTAATGAGAATTGAGCCTTTCAAGACAAAAGAAAAGGTATTAATTTCGGATAAAAGTAAATTTTTCAAGAGGTTCTAGTAGGCAGAGGCGGGAATAAACCCAATGAAAAAATTAGAAAAAAAAAAACTAGGACGCACATTCGGAGAAACCCTACCATAACACTATTATTGAGCTTTTTCTGAGAATCACCCATACCCTTGTGCTTTTCACCATATAATAAGATTTTAGCACCTAAGACCTCCCAGGCTTAGGGACCTCTTACAGCTGGTACCTACTTGCACATACAAATATAATAATTAATATACCTATCTTTTTTTTTTGCAACCTATTTATTAAGTGTAACGTCCTGTGATATGACCTAGTTCATGCTGCCTCAGTTTACACTAGGAAGGAATAAAACATTTTTTTAGACATGCATCTTGTGTCATAGCAATCCACTTGTGTCATTGATTGTTGCTGTCTTGAAGGTATATAAACCTGTTGTAAATTTCATTTTGCCATTTCCAGACTGCTAGGGATTTTACTTTCGAAATTTTGCGACTGGTTCAACTTTAGTTGATATAGAAAACATGAGGTTTCCCAATTTGGGATATCCCAAATCGGGACCCCAGTGTCCCAAGTTAGGCGACCCTTTTTCAAGGCATCGAAAATCAAACTTTTTAGAAAATGGGGTGTGCGCCTTGATTTTTTTTAGATTTTTAATCGAAAGTAGACTACATCCTGAGAATTTTGGCACCAACCGCGACCTTCAAGCGTGAGTAGATCTGTTTCTATGATTTTTCAAAGTTTCGACCGTTTATGACGTCATGCGCCCCTCTCGCCTGGGCGGGACCCCCCAGCCCACTGTGACGTCATAAACGGTCGAAACTTTAAAAATTCCGAGGAAAAGATTTAGACACGCTAGAAGGTCGCGGTTGGTGCCAAAATTCTCAGAATGAGGTCTACCTTAGATTAAAAATAACAATAAACAGTTTTTTCTACCCAGGCGCCACACCCCATTAAGCGCCACGTCCCCTGGATGGTCGCAATCGCTCCCTCCACTTTGGGATAGTTACCTAGATACCTCAGCTTTGTCACCGACCAATTGTGAACTTTCTAACAATGCAAAGGTCTGGAAAATATTAGTTTGAAGAGTTGGTATCCCAAATATGGAGCCTTTCCCCTATTTATCTCATGCAAAAGCATCATATCTACTTCGTAATAACTTACCACGTGTATCTACAGAATCTATAGCTGTCATTTTCTTGCCAACGTCGTATAACGACTTTATTAAAGTTCCTATTAGTTGTATTTGATGTTTTCTCATTTCACTATACCCAGTTCCGGTATCAGACAATACAATAAACGTGCGCAGATACGATTTTCATGTGTAGATTCATTTCCATGCACGGATAGGTTTTACGTGCGCTTTAATGGGGTATTTCGGTCAATTTTTTTATTTTTTATTTCAAAAGCGTATGGCTCAGGAATAACGGTAATCGGGTCTGTTCGTCGAGAAAATGTTTTTAAAAAATCAGAGAAGCTAAGGAAAGTTGAAGATTTGAATTGAATGGTGTGACGTAGCAAGCCAATCGTGACGTAGCTAGCCAACTGTCTTTGAAAAAGTATCCATGCACAGAAACCCTTGGAAGACCTCATGGATACTACAAAATAGTACTCACACACGCGCGCGGCATAGTCCTTGCCTAGTGTGTGTGCATTTATAGCGGCCCGCCTTTTCAAACGTGTGATCTCTGTAATTAATTTTTCTACCACATGTTATTGTATCATTGGGCTTAAAGTTGTAGTATAATATACTACAACCTATATTGAAAACCTATATTATAGGTTTTCAAGGGTGCTGAATCCAAATTTGAGGTCAAAAACCTGAATTTCCGACCCACCGAAATACCCCATTCCCTTCAGGATATTATCATTAGGTCCTTCAGACTTGACCACACGTGGTGGATCAGAACTAGGTTTTCAGCCCTTAAGGCGTGTGCTCCGACAACAACTACGACGTACCTTCGAGGACGCTCCATACCACCTACCAGGTAATTATCGCTATAATATAGAGATAATATTATTATCTCTTAAACATACCTCGTGTCAGTGTAGCTTCTCAACCTACATATGATTGGTTAGTAGGCTCAAACCCCTGGGAGTAAATTCTTCAAAAATACACATTTCTAGTTTTAGGATTGTATTTCATAGGAATAAACAGTTCATACTCCCGAAGCTAACACAGAGTAGGCTCTCACGAACACCAGTCAACAGGGAAGCCTGAACGGAATGGGGTATTTCGGTGGGTCGGAAATTCAGGTTTTTGACCTAAAAATTGGATTCAGCACCCTTGAAAACTTATATACTACAACTTTAAGCCCAATGATACTATAACATGTGGTAGAAAAATTAATTAAAGAGATCACACGTTTGAAAAAGGCGGGCCGCTATAAATGCACACACACTAGGCAAGGACTACGCCGCGGACAGCCCCGCGCGCGTGTGTGAGTAGTATTTTGTAGTATCCAAGAGGTCCTCCAAGGGTTTCTGTGCATGGATACTTTTTTTCAAAGACAGTTGGCTAGCTACGTCACACCATTCAAATCTTCAACTTTCCTTAGCTTCTCTGATTTTTAAAAACATTTTCTCGACGAACAGACCCAATTACCGTTATTCCTGAGCCATACTCTTTTGGAAAAAAATTGACTGAAATACCCCATTGCTTGTTTTGCAATTCGTATTGGTTGAAATATAATTTTACGATTTGTTTGGATACTGAAGGGGGCACTAATTTCACTTAGCCCTACGTCCTTCCCGCAACTGCTCATCCAGGAGCCATGGTAGCTATTATTTTCGCCTTCCTAAGAACATGATTCTCGTGTTGCTTACCCCATTTTTGTTTGATGGCGTAGTTTAGGGTGTTTGCGGACATTTAAAATATTTGTTCAACCAAAAGTAACATTTTTTGTGTTCAGAACACAGAAGTAGATGCTCTACAATGGGGAGCTGGAGACATTCAAATGTGAAGATATCTCAATTTTTCGAAAAGTAGGAAAAATTGACGATTTTTGACGGCCAGTCAGGCTCCTATGGCTTGCTCAATTTTGACTTAAGGAAGCTCAATTGACGCAGAATACGAGTATGCTGGGAAATTTCAGATTCTTGTTCAGCACCCCAAAAAAATGTAAAGCCGTTGAGAAAAATTCTACACCAAACGTTGCATCCCCATAACACCTGGTGAGTGGTTGGTAGATCCTGTCTACTGGGCCAACTAGGATAAATTCAATACGAACAAGGCCTATAATGGGGAATTTGCCTCAATTTTAGATTCTGGAATTTCAAGTCAAATCCTATAATAGGGCCCTAGAATAACGTTCAACACTAGGAATAACCATGGGGAAAAAATTACCGTAGGAGAAAATGCCTAAACAAGTGAACCTCTGTTACAAAACACCGCGAAAATCGAGGAATATTGTTGACGTCATACGAAAAAAAAACGACGCGAAAACAACTCCGACAACAGACAGAGTTCTAGCACCGCCACACAAAACAATCCAGTGAAATGGCTGCTCGAATAATGTGATTCAAATCTTGAAACTAAATAAGAGAAGATGAAGACTAATAATGCTTCATAAACTAGTAGGTAGAATCGTATTGTAAAAAAGTGAGTAATATTGTTTCTTTTGTGTCTGGGTTTTTCCTGCCAGTTTGCGGCGCGCTCTTGTGAAAATCCTTGTAAGCTAAAAGTTCGTGTATGTTCCGCTTCTGTGGTAAGCGCCACAGAACCTCCTTTGAAGTCAGATTGGTAGAATATCCGTTACGTTTCAAACATGGCTGCCTCTTACACATTGCCACCACATTTAAAATTTCCATCTTCCTTAAATTCTCTAAATTTTTTGGATGCGTTTTCGAGCAGCTCACTATGGTTTTATTCCATAAAAATAAACCCTCATTCGAAAAAAAAAAAAAGTGAGGCAAATTAATTCCCCATTGGTTAACTGATGTAAAGGGTGTTCCAGAAGTAGCGCCGAATTTCAAAGGGCAATAAAAAACTCAATTTTCGCTCAATTTGAAATTTTTTTATTGGAAAATGTAGCAAATATACTCCGATTTAAGTATGAAAAATCACATCTGGCATGTGCCCACCCAAACTCGCCGCACACTGCACCAAACGGTGATTGAAATTTTCGATCACTCGCCGGCAGCTTTCCAGATACTGGTTCGAACTGCATCGACAGTCTTTTCGTCTCGCGATGAGCGCGGGCGCCCTGACTTCCTGTCGTTCAAAATTGAGCCCGTGGTTTCGAATTTGCGCACCAATCTTCGAACAGTGAATTCGTTAGGTGCCTCATTACGTCCTAGACGATCACAAAGCACTCGAACCGTTGCCGTGGGGCTTTCATTACAGTTGTAAAAAGTTTTTAACACCAAAATAAGCTGTTCTTTGGATACGCTGTTCCATCGCTAAGAAGTCACGTAAACAACAAAAACTTAGTAAAGAGCGAGTCGGTAACTCAAATCAGAATGATAATAGATAACAAAAATCATAACATCATGGCTACCAACCTTCGCAGGAAACCATAGTGCCAACTTAAAATTCGGCGCTACTTCTGGAACACCCTATACCACGAATGACACCATGACGAGCCTACATCACTCCATCACAGGGTCTCTCCTACCTTGTCTCCAAGCCTCCACATCTCCGTTCAAAAGTGACAGTGTTGTCCGTTCACAACCCTGCCTGCTGGAGACACTCCTTCTGAAGCATCTGATAATTGTTTTCCAAATAAAAAATAAATACCACCGAACATACAATAGCCCCCTACTTCAAGGATAAACTTTATTAAAGAATGGCAGAAATTTTTGGAAGTAAATTTATTTACACAATAGCCTCTACAAGTCAAGTCTCCCCCACCCCCACCCATTAGGCATTTTACGCAAAACCTTTGCAAAGGATCGAATACGTCAATTATGTTTACAGGTAGATAATCTTAGGAAGTTGATCCTATCATTCCAACCCAGGAACTCAACTAAAAACATAAGGCAACAAAAGCACAAATCAAATGGAGAATTGTCATCAATTAAAGTTTCGTTATTCAGTGTTTATCAACTCTGACGTCAAAATCAATCAAATACCAGTTGAGAGCCAAAATATCATCTCGTTTTGTCGATAAAATCAGAAATTTTCAAGAGTTATTGGCACAAAGGAGAGTATTGAAGTACAACACTCAGCAGCACTACTATCACATGCCCATGGATATTCTACAATGCGTGATATCCATGCAACATCAGCAGAATCAACGAAGGAACTTCTTCCCTGATTTGGCTGATGTTTTTTCACAATTATTAGCCAAACTACTGAAATTTTGAGCTCAAAATTGGTATGATTATTTTCATTTACATTTATGGTATGATTATTTACATCTCATTTATTCCTAGCGGAATAAAATGAGAAAAACGTTAATTTTTCAAAGACAACTCTCCAGAGGCGGAATAAACCAAGGACAAAAAAAAAAGTGTTCAAATAAAAAGGTTTCTAAAAAATAATTTTACATATTATATTTCAAAAGAAAACATGTTACAATGGTGAAAAAAACTAACATATTGAGAGCCCTAAGCACTTAAAATGAACCTAAGTACCAAAGGCTAAATAAAAATCGTAATTATCAAAGTATAAAATAACTTTTTTCCAAGGATAGAGAGAAGAATGTACAAAAACGGCTTCGTTGTCACACACCTTCGTGTATGGAATCCAGCAATGCTTAAGCCACTCAGTTCTCGACAAGGCATACTGTACCTAATTAGTCATTGAATCAGAACCTCCAAAAAATTTGTGATAGCAAACAAAAAAATCAACCACGAAATAATAAATCTTCCGATATAAATAAAAATTGATTATATATATTTTTTTAAACCAAAAATAAATGTGGAACATGGACGAATAAAAATTAATCATAAACCCTAGGCGCACTCGCGAAAAGGGACTTAGGCTAACAGAAATGTGCTAGGAAATCGGAGGATTTCCATTGAGAGTGGGCCCTGGGCTTGTCATACGATATTAGGTTAGGTACTTACATCTCAATCAGCGACAGGGGAGTAAAAACAGAATATCAGGAGACCGCTAAAGTCGCCAACGAAACGCCCTGCCAAAATTACCGTTATTTCAATGAAACTGTTTATAGGTAGATACATTTTACTTCCCTTCTTAATTTTTCCAAAAAAGCATTTTTTTTATAAGAACAATATACATGTACACCTCTTAACAGTACTGTGATACTACTATATAAACACTACTTTTTTTTGTTATGCAGAGAGAAAAAACATTCAATTTATTATTCAAATCAACGAGAAAAAAGGATTTTTGAACAAAGAACGGTGAGGGTCAACTTAACTGAGCAAAATAATTTATACAGTCCACTCAAGCGCAATATATTTTTCATGTGTTCGAACATTCATAACATATAAAATATCAATCAAAGAGACAATCTCCGAGGAATGTTTTAGTTCGTACTTCTTCTCAATAATTTTGATGCAAAACCGTAACGAAACGAATTTTTCACCTCATTCACAACTCGATGGAGAATAAGTAGCCTTTTGATTATTAAATTTACGATCAAAAACTCATATAAATAATATAAATTCCTTTATTGTAAACGCAAAACTGCACAATTATTGTTTATTAAAAATCCTTTTTTTTAACTTCTCAGTTTTTATGAATAGCTGGAAAAGTTTTTTTTTATACAAAGAGATAAATAAAGGGGATTTTTCGGGGAAAAGGAGGCGAGGGAAGGGGGAGAGGGGGAACCTTAGTTTTTACCGCTCGGTTGAAAAGTGGAAGGGATCCCGTAGGGCACAAAAACCCTCCAATGATTCGTGTCTTCCGTGTATTAAAAAAACAAACAAAAAACCAATCGTGCGCCATGAATATTTCAGATGTTGTTCGGAGGGCGCCACCAAGATGTCTTTCCAAACTTTTTTTTTTGAGTTTTGTAATTTTTTTTATCAATGTCGCAGATTAAATTGAAAAAAAAGAGTGTTGTTTGAATTTTGTAGAATTTTTTTGTTTTTTCAAGTTTTTTTTTGTTGTTGTTTTTTTATTTTGTTTAGCGGTTACTTGACTGTCGCTCGGTATTAGCGGTTGGCGTTTTTCAACTGGTTTGATAGCCAGTCGAGTCCCTCGTAGAGGCCGTCGCCGCTGGTCGCGCACGTGGCTTGGATGTACCAGTTGCGGTTGCGGAGGGAGTGGAGGCCGAGTTTGTCTGTAATCTCCGCGGCATTCATTGCGTTTGGCAGATCCTGGAAAAGAAATGAAACGAAGATTTAGAGACGACTGAAAAATAATTATTTAAGGAATTTTGGTAGGGGACTAGAATGTTGGGAGCATCCGGCAACTTGGGTCGCTTGAAGTGCAGAATCAATCACTTCCTACTAGCTGGAGCAAAGCAAAGAACCCAGCTTGGTTACACCGCTGGGATGAAAGCTAAAGCTGGGAGCCATAGAAGCGTTTTGATTGGTGGAGCTCCAGGACGTAGTTATTGTTGCGACCGCGTCGTTTAATTATTATTACCACATATGATTCCCCCAAATGTTTCATGAAAAAATTATTAATAAAGTTTGTATCTATCGTTCATCGAACAAGAGTAGTATCATTTACAGAATAGTAAAAAACAGTAAGAAAGAGAGAGAGTGAGAATAGGGGAAATAGGAGAAATCATCAACGATCCAATCAGAGCCAGCTCAACAAAATGGCGACCTCGGGACAGAACTTAAATTGCATTTGAGAGGCTCAACAAGAAAAGAAAAACAAGAATGAAACTCTTCCATCGAGCCTACCGAAGCAAGAAAACATCGTAACTAGAAGTGGGAGAAGAGTGAAGAAGCCGTCTAGATTCTGAATAGAGGTACCTGTTACTATCAGCAAGGCGATAGCAAGGTGGGAGTGTGTTGCGACCGCGTCGTTTAATTATTATTACCACATATGATTCCACCAAATGTTTCATGAAAAAATTATTAATAAAGTTTGTATTTATCGTTCATCGAACAAGAGTAGTATCATTTACAGAATAGTAAAAAACAGTAAGAAAGAGTGAGAATAGGGGAAATAGGAGAAATCATCAACGATCCAATCAGAGCCAGCTCAACAGTTATAGATATTTTTATTCGTAGTTATTCGAATATTTTATATTCGTAGTTCTCCATATTCATGACTAAATTCGAGCTGATTATCAATAATATACTAGGTTTCAAACGTTTCTACGGGTGGCAGTTGTTGATTGAACATTTGAACTACTGGGAGTAGAATGAATTAATGTTTTTATTTGTTGTGAAACACAATAGTCAAAATAGATAATAAACAATGGCTAACAAATTTATATAACAGGTGATGATATTAGAACAGGTAACGTAGGTAAAAAAAGTCTGCCAAGTGGGTGTGGCACATAGCTTCCTCGTATCCATAACCCGATGCATAGTAGTTAATCTCAAAACACCAATCTCTAAGTACCTTTCACTACCCTCAAAGGGGACCATTTACACGCTAATCCGGACAATCCTAGAACATTTCATCAAATTCGGATGAAAAATGTAAGTGTTATGGTTGTTACAAGGATTTTACGTTTGTGCATGCACAGAGGCTACTGTAAATTTCAAGGTCTTGATTTTCATTGGGGACCATCCACAACCTAGTTCGCGTAATCCCTGAAAATGTCATCGAAATCGGGTAGAAAATGTGGAAGTTATGGCTGTTACGAGGAATTCACGTTTGCGCATGCTCAGCGGCTACTATCAGTCCGGAGGTGGTGATTTTCTTCATTGAAGACCAGCTACAACCTAATCCGCAACATTCCTGAAAATTTCATTGAAATCGGATGGAAAATGTAGAAGTTATGGCCGTTACAAGGAAAATTCTCGTTTGCGCATGCGCAGTGGTTACTATCAGTCCAAAGGTGGTAATTTTCATAGGGGACCATTTACAACCTAATTCGCATAATGCCTGAAAATTTCATTGAAATCGGGTAGAAAATGTAGAAGTTATGGCCGTTACAAGGAATTCACGTTTGCGCATGCGCAGTCGCTTCTATCAGTCCGGGGATAGTGATTTTCATAGGGGAACATCTACACGCCAACCCGCACAATCCCTGAAAATTTCATCGAAATCGGACAATAACTTCGTATAGTTATGCGCGTTACAAGGAATTCATGACAGACAGACAGACACACAGACAGACAGACACGGAACCAAAATTGTTCAGAAAGGTCTAAATCGCAAAATGCGAGTGAAAATTTTGATTTTGGAGAACTTTTTTTTTCATCCTTGAAAAGTGAAAACAAAGCTTCCGCTACCTAGGTAGACTCGGAAGCAAAAAAACAGAAAAGGGGGGGAAGAAGAAAAGTAGGTAACAAGCCACAAAACACTCCAAGCCACAAAAGCAGCGGAGCCCAGCTGGGGGTACCCAGCCAGGCCCAGACCCACCCACCATGGCGGCTCCCAGACCGTATGCCCAAATGGGCAACGGCCAAGTTTGCAACGCCGACACTGCAAACGAGAGAAATCCACCAAGGACACCCCGCCAGACACCTCGCCCAGGCACCTTCGCCCCTGGGCCGGCCAAGACACCCCGACCGGGACACCGCAACCGACGGCCTCGAACCGGAGGTACTTGAACTAAAATGACTAGAAAATAAGGTGATGGACTAATGACGACTAGGATATTTGAAAGACGATAAAAATATTTAGTAGTAGGAACAACAACAATTGAATGGGCAACTTGGAAAAATCAGTCGCCTCGATTGGATTTCTCAACTAATTCTTGCAAGTCAAAATGATGAAGAAATAAAAAATTATAAATTTCTGTTCATTCGAAAGGAAGTGGGTGATTTGAAAAGAAGCGGCGTGCCCCCCCCCCCCCCTCACCACTTTAGTTTCTGTAGTAGTTCCTTAGATGATTGTAGATAGCGCAACCGAGGCAGCCTCAAAAATGCTTGCACGTCATTTCAACATTGGCTTTTTCCTCTGTTAACTTGTCTCCGTTACTCTGTGGGTTAGACTCCTGACTCAACCACATCCTACTCATATATAGCCTAGTTTGCGATTAAGGAAGAGGAGTGTGCGTTCTAATACCGACACAATTCATCCTCAGAATTAGCTGATCACAATGGAGCAACCCGCATCGAAATATAAAAATTAGTTTAGAAGACATGGAGCATTCCCAACATGAGAACATGCAAACTATCCTAGCCCGTTTTTGGTGAGAACATGCAGCCCATGTGAATTTAAGCAAAGCTCTGCTAGAGCGAGTATTTCAATATGCTAATATAATTCTGTGATGCACTAGCCAGTCGGTATGGTTGGGAACCGAGAGGGGTGCCAGAATGAGAAGCCTCCAATTGTACATATGAAGGGACACGACCTCGTTCGAGACGAATGTGCCAAGATAGCTAGCCTCGCATGAATGGGTGTTGTCACAGAACCAGTTCTTCGTGACGGTGCTGATGGGCAGCCCTGGCCTGGAGGTAGACTTGTAACAATATAGGTTGAATTTCAGATTGAAATTCACCTAATTGTTTATAAGGTAGTCAGAGGAGGGTGACGACCCTACCCCTTCAAACCAGTGATTAGATTAATCAGCCGGCCCGAAGAGGATATCGATTCATATCTCTATGAATCAAATATCCCCCTAGGCGTCGCTCCAACAAATCGGGAACAAACCAAATCGGTTTGTCCCTTCTGTAAAAGTAGGATCGTCACAGACTTGAAGGTTCATGGTGATGAGACCTGGGAGACCTGCGTTTTTTTATACCCGCGTTATGAACGCTGACGAAGTCTCTTACACTTCCATGGCTTACCATTTCTTGGCATGCTGCCCAAGCCAAATAAGCAAAATACGATAGTAGCTGAAGATCTGAAAGGGTCTTTCACGCCACTCATAGTTTCATGCGACGGAACATTACATAAAGAGCGCCTTTCTCAAGAATGCCTCCCTACGCCTGGTCAACGAATGGTTCTAATCCTATTCTCAAGAGATGATGTGGGATCGAGTGAAAACTCAATTCTCCGTCCATCGAGTGGTTTCCAAGAGGACCAAGGAAACATGTCCGAGGATTCGGACTGGAGGATGGAGCAGCCATTTGGCCTCCAGAAGATTAACTCCTCACGCACACACAAGACTTTGGCAAATATATATTTGAATTTTTGGCAACTTAATTGGGACTTTTGAAAAATCCCTTATGTTGTGATCACTACTGGAGTCCTGGTCCAACTTTTTTACTCTCAAAATGTTCAATAAATGTTTTTCTCTTTCCAGCATATGGAGATTGTAGAACCAGAGAGAATGTTAGAACTCAACATTCTCCGAGGAGATAGACAGAGTGGCCCCTACCGCAGTACATTTGGGAGAATCGAGACAATTTGGGAGAAAAGAAGAAACTTAAAGACGAGTAGGAGGAAAAAAGGCGCAAAAATGGACAGCTACTTCTTAATTAATGAGTATTCTCTGGAGGACAATAAGCCGACTTTGCTCTGAGTCCCGTTTTTTGCCTGAGGGCGTTTAGAAAATGTCAGAACTTATTTTTCAACCCTTAGACGCGACTGACATCAACCTAAAGCTTCCAGGCACAATTAGACCCCAAATAGCAAAAAAAAACCAAATATCACCAAAATTGGTCCATGGTAACTGAGGAAAGTGCCACGTATGGCGGACGGATGGACACATTTGGATCCACGTAACTTGGAACGTAAACCAATAAATTTTGAAGGGGGTTAAACATGTTTTTCTGGGTCGATCCCAAAGGTTCTTCATTGAAAATTATAAAACTAGTTGACTCACTCTACTACTTGTCTGCTAGACAGAAATCACTAGGCGGTTCGTACGTTCAATAGAGTGCTCTGATTAAAATTACCTTCGCGTAATTTTATTTTTATTTTGATTTTTTTTTTCATATGGGTTTAAAAATCACATCCATCAAATGATGGCCCCTATTGTTTAAACATTGGGTCAAACGATTTTTCAAGTTTCTTTCCACTCTGATCAGCATATCGACGGGTACTTCGGCAATGGCGGCGCGAATGTTGGTTTTTAGGTGTTCTAGGGTTCGTGGACGATCGTTATAAACAGTTGACTTTAAGGGCCTTCGTGAGTCAATGTAATTTTGTATGATCGTTGATGTACCTTTTCTCGACAATCACTCGAGGTAATTTCATGATTTTTTTTTTTAATTCTATACAGTCACATCCCCTCTCCAAACTGACATTTTTTTGCCCTTTCCACTCAGCAATTCAATTTATGGGACGAAGGTTCCCACACCCTCATTTTTGAATTCACACTCATTTGTTTTGAGGTTAGAAAAAACTGGATTTGAGATTGAAAATATGTCAATCTATTCAGCAACTGTTCCTCTAAAGAACAAAAAAAGAATTAATTCGATAAGTTGAACTCAGCCGAAGAAAATGTTCCTAACCTGCGCGAAAACATAGTTTTGATAAAACGGCGAAAGAAGTTACCTACCTCGAGTCTCTAATCTCAGCTCTGGTTTCATATCGCAGCGCACGCGGCGATGATGCCGAGATTTGTTCTACTCATTGCTTTTCATCAACTTGTGAATGAAAATAAAAAGAAGAAGAAGAAGGATAGGTTTCCGAGGTTCAGGTAGTGATAAATTACAGTCACTTGATATTTTAGCGTGACTGCATTCCTTGTGTTTTCGCATTTTCATTCTGTTACTTTTGAACATCGCTACTGTAGTTTTCATCCTCGTATATTGACTTTTCCGTGTTCTCGATTAGGTATAACAATATCATGCCTCGAAGTGGTTCTAAAGTTTTCAAAAAGAGGCAACCTGGGCCCGGAAGGGACTTCAAAAAAGTCGATGCTAAAGCTGGCCCTTCCCACGCTTCTGGTGCGCACTAACTTATGACAATGACATACGTAAATATTTTTGCCTTTCACCTCTTGTATGAAGTTACCAAAATTATAAATAATTGATTTTTCAGAAGTGAATTTTCATTTCCATGTTCGTGAATCCCACCCTGTCAGGCAGTAGGAGGGTTAGGCATCTAGCGCTCAGCAGACTGCCCAGCTCTTACGGCTTATTACGTTCAATTTGGGACCCCTTTGGTTTCTGGAACCCCATAGTGTTGCATATCAAACTGATCTGTACAAAACGGAGATTTTAACAGTACCAAAAAATTTTTTTTTTTGGTCAACCTATTTTTTGACTCATGAAGGCCCTTAAGTAGCCCCATAAAAAAATGCCAGAAATGTGAAAATGGGACTCATCGCTGAAGAAAACGATCGCGTCATAGGGCAGGTTTTCCAGCAGTGCTTCACATGCAGTTTGGCGGGCGATTAAATCCCTTTCGCTCAATTCCTGCACTACAGCCAATTAATAGGGATGAAATTGAAGATCATCGTGGAGAATCCGTCTAAATCAGTCAATCAGTCAGTTGTGCCTGGAATCCCCAGAGCAGCTGCCTGTTTGCGAGCTGAACGACGGGGGGAGCGCAAAACCGACAGCCTCACTCTCTCAACGTTTTCTGGGGTTCTGGAGGTCCGTTGAGGTCCAGTTCGGTTTCTGGCAACACTTCCAGTCTCCCGAAATGTGGTAGCCCAAGTTAGAATCGAATTTCGACCGGGAACCGCTCCATAAGGACGAATTTCGAAGCGCGCACGGAAGGCTCGTTGGGTCGCAGTAACTGACCGATCATTGAAAAAAAGGTTTCTAGGGCAAACGCCCGCTGCTCTCTCGTCCAAAGCATGGTGGCAACTAACCGTACAGGTAACAAAACTTTAGGAGCTCCGCCTTCGAATGGGCCATTGTCCCCCCTTCTACAACCCCACCAGGCTGAGCGGCGATTTTTTCAAATAAGTAAGTTTCCGTGGCTCACCCTGTACAATTAAAATCGAGATGAGAAACTCCTTAGCAACCACAGCGATATATAATCACATATATAATCAGCGATATATAATATCACAGCGACCCTGCGGCACTCTATTGGACGCACGGGACTTACTACGACTACCAGCGTACCTAGCAAGAGTTGCCACTTCCTTTACAGATGCCGCCTAGTACAGAAATCTTACCCACAAACAAACGTCATTTTTGACCCAAAAAAGTCCTTACTCTTTTTTATAATTTTATTTTGTATCTGTCTCAAAGTTATAAGGAAGCCCTACTCTAACCGCACAAAAAATATATATACAAATATGGTATGGTAGGAACAACAAAATTTACCTGTTTGTTGGCAAAAATTAGCAATACGGCGTCTCTCAATTCATCTTCGGCTAACATCCTCATCAGCTCTTCACGGGCTTCCCCAATTCGCTCTCGATCATTGCTGTCGACTACGAAGATAAGTCCCTGCGCAACATAAGACAATAGATAGGATGAAACTATGAACCAAGATGACAACAATCACACAACATGAGACATAAAAGAGCCAGGGGTGAAAAGTCCCCACAGACAGTTTGGAATATAACAATCATGAATAAATTTGTGTGCTATCAGTCAGTGTGCCATGGTGTGGAATTTCCCTGTTTTCTCTGTATTCTTTCTTTGTGTTAGGGAGGGATCTCAGACTAACTTCTCAGACTAAATCATTTAATGGGAAATCCTCTTCCATCGAACGGAAAACATCGTTGTCGATATTCCATAGAAAAATCGTATGAAAAACATCGATATCGGTAAAACATCTTACAAAATAGAATCAAGGGACAATACCTGAAGAGGGTGCTCTTCCTCCATTCATAAGAAGAGGACATTTTCTTCTAACGTGATTTCATTTTAATGGATAACCTACTCCATAATAATTTCTTTCATTTCGATATCCCATTGGTATCTTTCCCATTTCAATTATTGTTTTAAGCATACAGAGATGTTTTTCTATTGTTTTCTTGTAATTATAATGTTATGTAAAATTATGAATAAAAGGTAGGCGTTCTTCAAATTCCGTGTAAATTCAATGTATTTATAGTCTGGAGTTAGGATTTTTTCTAGTTTTCTTACAGTTGTTCCTGTTATCAGACCATCTCCTCGACATATCGATATCATCGGACCAAAAGATCGAGTGTAAAACATCGTTATACCAAAAACATCCAAGATTTTCTATGTACTTATTTCTATTTTAAATGTGATAGTCAATATTTAATAAGAATAGAATTCAAGAAGAATAAACGCGTCGATGGTCTACTAAAGACCAATTTTCAGCCATTTTTGGACACTGTTCTGGATTGTACGACAATCAGAAATATTGTGCGTTGATCTCGAATATTCCATACATACAGCAGGGTGTCCCAAGTTAGGGACCGGAAAATTTTGGGAGTCGGTTCTACAACTGAATCAAGTTACAAAAGAGAGAAAAAACACTTTATTGAACATTGTAGAAGTAAAAACGCTGCAAATTATTACACAATGGTTTATTATTTTCTATATAGATCACTCGTCTACAAAATCACCATCCATCAAATATAAAAAAAAAAAAAAAAAAAAATCGAAAAAAAATCCAAATCACCAACCATCGATCGCATTTCGGTCAGCTCTAATTTTAACGGAGATTAGGCCTCTTTTGCGATTCACACTCGTGTTTTGATTTTTATATATATATATATTTCAATTTAAACCCTTAAATTTCCGTAGGGAGCGAACGGTTTGTCCTACAGAGCTCCGCGTGGTCTCAAAAAATTCTAAAAATTCTATAGAATCTTAAATTGAAGGAAAAACAATAACTTTATATCAAAATTTTTTGAGTTAGGGCGTTTTCAAAATTTCAAAATTGATTTTGGAACCCTTAGAAGTGACCTACAACAACCAAAAGCTTCGGGGCACAACTAGACCCCAATGGAGCCTACATACCAAATTTCATCAAAATCGGTCAATGCTAAGTGGCAAAAGTGCCGCGTACGGCGGACGGATTTTTTATTCGATTTTTGGATTCTACGTACCTTGAAACGTAAACCATCAAATTTTGAGGGGGTGTTAAAATTATTTTTTTTCTTGGTCGATTCCAAAGGTTCATTATTGAAAATAATAAACCAAAAGCTGGACAAGGACTCCAGTAGTTGTCGAAACGTAATGGTTTTGCCAAAAGTTGAAATTGAGTTGCCAAAAGTTTACCGAAAATTCAAGTTAGAAAAAGTTTTTTTTACGATTTCTTTCTTGTTTTTGACCTTATATCACTGAAATTACCATTTAACTACCTATTTTACCGTAAAAATGTAAAAATTAAGGGCACCTTTGGAAAAGGCGTCAAATTTTCCATCTTTTTAGTGCTCACTCAAAACTATTTGTGGGGTCCTGATGGGTGACAAAATCAACTAGTAAAGTAATTTTTGTCAAATTGGCGAAAAACACCCTGTAATTGTAAAACGAGGGATTAAAACAAAATTGCTAAGAGACTTTCTAACTCAAATTAGTTGTAGACTCCCGAAGTTTTCCGGTCCTAAATGAGGCACCCTGAATACTAATATAATAACGATAGTAATTTCCATCAAGACTATTTCGTTCCTCTGTTTTTCGGCCTTCGGTGCCCCCGCAACCTAAATATTTAATCATTAAGTCGCAATAACGTTTGTCTACATGTTGTAAACTTTAGGTATTTTGTACCGGTGATGAACATCTTCCATTATGCCACACATTGGAAAATAGCTGTTGATAAAATTTTCTACTGGAAATAGGTGATGTCATAGCAACCAACCGTGACAATCTGTCACGCTACCTATTTCCCTTGCTGATGATAAGTACTGACCTATGTACTTACAATGAACAAATCTCACAAATAAATGAAAAACGTCTGCCAAGTGGGTGTGGCACATAGCTTGTATTGTATATAGCATTTCCGAATTGAGTTAAACTTTTTCCATTTATATGTGTAAGTAGGTACCAGCTATAAGAGGTCCCTAAGCCTGGGAGGTCTTAGGTGCTAAAATCCTATTATATGGTGAAAAGTATAAGGGTATAATCAAATACTCTTCTTCTTTCCAAATCGATGCATTTCGAGCGGTGGTCTCCACTCTTCATCAGGATGTGTATTAGAATTTTTCTTTCGAGTCTTCTTTTTCGCCTTAGCATCCTGTATTGAAAAACCTTCTCTTCCAAAAAACGCGATCCATAATTGTGCATTTCCACATCAACTTGTCAAAATTTAACGTATATATTCGTTTGTTCTTTTGAATCCAGTGAAGATCAAGAAATTTACATCTCGCAAATATGTGTGGTCGCTGGCTCCCACGGGATGACCAGCCCCCACCACTATACCCTTAATTGGATTTCGCATGATTATTTCATCTCAATCGAAGAATTACGAACAACATTAGGCAGTGAGGATACTCAGGAAACCTCTGCTTCGTTTCTGGAGAGAAAACGTTTGAAATCCACAAAATACCATCCCATGCCCTGGAAATGGATGCCAACTGAAGATGCCTATATATTTTTTGATATGAGAGCCTGTCAATATCATATCACTTATAAAATTGAATTAATAACGCCAGTCAAAAAAATACTTTACAGCGGCAAATTAACCAGAAGTTTCTCCAAGGGTAATCCCTTCTGTCCGAATTTTTTGGTATGCTGCCTGCACTTACCCACCATTGTACCTACAATTTGTTTCACTGCCTGCGATCAGCACTTGTGTATGCAAAATTGATTTGCAACTTAAGTACCCACTATTCTTAAGAACGAACCACCCCGCCTTGTATCTCTTTCTAATACACATCCTGATGAAGAGTGGAGACCACCGCTCGAAATGCATCGATTTGGAAAGAAGAAGAGTATTTGATTATACCCTTATACTTTTCACCATATAATAGGATTTTAGCACCTAAGACCTCCCAGGCTTAGGGACCTCTTACAGCTGGTACCTACTTACACATACAAATATTATACTTACCCAGCTTTTAAAAATATCATTTTGAATTTTCCATTTACTTAGGTTATGTCCTTTTCCATTTGGATTTAAACCTTTTCCATTTAGATTTAAACCTTTTCTATTTGGTTTAAACCTTTTCCATTTAGATTTAAACCTTTTCCATTTGGATTTAAACCTTTTCCATTTGGATTTAAACTCAGGAAATTATCGTGGAGTAAGAGGTAAAAGTACCCAAGTCACAAATTCAACACGAGGGAAAATCAAATGCAGAATATAATGATTATTTAACTGTTGTTATTATTGGTGATCAATATCATCCAACTATGTATCCAACCTAAGAAAATAATTTATTATCATATTTACCAAACTAACTTTTGAAATTTTCAACATTTTCATGTCTTTGCTTTGGCACATAAACTGAAAAATCGTCACGAAAACTAAGCAAGTCTTGCTCATGCGACCAATAAATAAAATAGACTCACTGTGTTGCGTAGAGAACAATCAACAACCTAACATTTTGCTTTGGCACACGAACTGAAAAATCGTCACGAAAACTTTGATGCTTGGGTGCATGAACTAACAACCTTACTTCACTACCTTGTTAAACAGTGGTTGACATGAAAATGTCCCAATGTGTTGCAGACTCGTATGCAAGCATTTCCTAATAAACTTGATTGTGAAGTAGTATGTGGTAGGTAGGTAGTATCTATGTGTGTTTAAAAAAGTTATACCGTTTAAAAATTTTCGCACAATATGAATTTACCTCTTCGGTACTTTTACCTCTAACCCGACGTTATTATGCCACAACTTGAAAATTAAATCATGCAAGTATTTTTTTTTTATGCACAGAAATTAATATACATAATAATAAACATATGTTTTTTGAACACAAGAACACACGAATTTCTCATGAACGGAAGTTATAAATTAAGTACAGTATTTTTCTTTCATCACATCTGAAGTGGAACAGAATGTTTATGGCGCTATGCAAATGAGAATAATATTACTTACTTACTTACTATGATGGGGCTAACTACTGACGTTTTGATGGAGTTTAAATCAAAATGGAAAAGGTTTAAATCCAAATGGAAAAGGTTTAAATCTAAATGGAAAAGGTTTAAATCTAAATGGAAAAGGTTTAAATCTAAATGGAAAAGGTTTAAATCCAAATGGAAAAGGTTTAAATCCAAATGGAAAAGGTTTAAATCTAAATGGAAAAGGTTTAAATCTAAATGGAAAAGGAATAAATCTAAATGGAAGAAGTTTAACTCAATTTGGAAATGCTATAGATGACCCGATGCATTGTAGATGATTTCAAAACATCAATCTCTAAGTACTTTGCACTACCCTCATAGGGGACCATCTACACGCCAATCTGGACAATCCCTGATTATTGTTGGAAAATGTAGAAGTTATGGCTGTTACAAGGATTTCATGTTTGCGCATCCGCATAAAATACTTTCAATTTGGGGGCCATGATATTCACAAGGGATCATCTCCACCCAACTGGCATAATTCCTGAAAATTTCATCGAAATCAGATGAGAAATGTAGAAATTATGGCTGCAACAAGGACCTTTGCGCATGCGCAGTAGGGTCTCCTTTCCCGTATTCTCCCCCCCCCCCCCCAACTGGTCAACTCGTTAAGTTATTGTTTACATAATTTTGAAACACGTATAAGAAAGTTCACTTTGTAAATTGTTCATTTAGTTTTGTGAATTGTAGTTTAACTCGTATAGTAAATTATTTATTTAATTTTCTAAGGTGATTAATTAATTTCGAAACTTCTTTAATTCATTTTGAAAAGTGTTGACTTCATTTTGAAAACTGTTTGATTCAATCTGAAAAAGCTATAAAAGGGGCCTTTGCCTCTCAAACAGCTGATCCAACTTCCTTACAATCATTTTTACAAAGATCTCCGAGAGAATGGACATAAAATTTGAACGCTCCTTGACAATCAGGAGTAGGACTCGAAGGTCCACTAAATTTGGAGCATTGTTTAATCGTTAGATTGCATCAAATATCGGAAAAAGAATGTTTAAATCGTCATTAGGAAATTATTATTTCCGAGCTGAACACCCTAATTTGTTTTGACGTTCGATTGGATCACAAATCGGAAGAAAGGTTGAAATCATCTTTAGGAGTTGGTTATTTCGACTTGTAGGTCCATTCAGAGACCTGTTTTGACTTTCGATTGAATCAAATATCGGAAAAAGGTTGAAATCATCTTTAGGAGTTGGTTATTTCGACTTGTAGGTCCATTCAGAGACCTGTTTTGACGTTCGATTGAATCAAATATCGGAAAAAGGTTGAAATCATCTTTAGAAGTTGGTTATTTCGACTTATAGGTCCATTCAGAGTCTTGTGTTGACGTTCGATTGAATCAAATATCGGAAGAAAGGTTGAAATCATCTTTAGGAGTTGGTTATTTCGACTTATACGTCCATTCAGAGACCTGTTTTGACGTTCGATTGAATCAAATATCGGAAAAAGGTTGAAATCATCTTTAGGAGTTGGTTATTTCGACTTATAGGTCCATTCAGAGACCTGTTTTGACGTTCGATTGAATCAAATATCGGAAAAAGGTTGAAATCATCTTTAGGAGTTGGTTATTTCGACTTACAGGTCCATTCAGAGTCTTGTGTTGACTTTCGATTGAATCAAATATCGGAAAAAAGTTGAAATCATCTTTAGGAGTTGGTTATTTCGACTTGTAGGTCCATTCAGAGACCTGTTTTGACGTTCGATTGAATCAAATATCGGAAAAAGGTTCAAATCATCTTTAGGAGTTGGTTATTTCGACTTGTAGGTCCATTCAGAGACCTGTTTTGACGTTCGATTGAATCAAATATCGGAAAAAGGTTCAAATCAAACCCGTCTGCGGAAGATCGCATTCGATTAGCTTAAATAATTTGCCTCACACTCGTCAGTGAACGTTTGAATGCGATTCACACCAGTGTTTCTGATTCATCATTCGTCAAAACCTACGAAGCAACGGAGACAGGAACCACATCAATAGAGGGTATTTTAGGTGGGTCGAGGGGGATGTGGCTTCTATCAGTCTACAAGGCAAACTAATACGTAGGTCTGATAAATTTTACAATGATTGATATTGTTAAAATTAATAGTAGTTAGTTTGATCTCTTTAACAATAGTTGATCGGTTTGATTCGTTTATAAAAATTTAACGTCATGGAACATTCTATAATTAGGTAAGTAATTACCCATATTGAACGACCGGTTGGTCTCACAAAACCTCCTGGTGGTGTCAAAAAATCGTATGTATTTTCAATTAATTGAAAATTAATACCTATAAATCGGTTTCCGAGTTACGGTGGTTTCACGTCTTCCCCCACTGTTTAACTCATAAAAGTTACTGACAACAACCAAAACCCCAAGCGCAGAACTAGACCTTAAATGGAGCTGATAATATACCAAATTTAATTAAAACCGGTCCACGGGTACTGAAGTGCCGCGTAAAGGGTACGGCGAAAAATTGTTTGTTATACGAGGTGTGTAAATAAAGTGATGAGACTGATCTTTTTTCAATTTTTTATTCAAAGAATATTATAATGCAATACTGTCTCCTTCAAAATAGTTCGCTTGGGAAGCCACACAGCGCTGGAGACGGTTCTTCCAATCATAGCATTGCTGGAACTCCGATACTGGAATAGCCTTCAGCTGGTCGGTTACAGCTTTTTGAATGTTCGCTAGTGTCCCAAAATGAGTTCCCTTGAGGTGATTTTTCAATCTCGGGAAGAGAACAAAGTCACAGGGACTCAAATCTGGCGAATAAGGAGGCTGAGGAGCTACAGGAATGTTTTTACTGGCTAAAAACTGCATTATTGAGATTGCAGTGTGACATGGTGCATTGTCGTGATGCAACACCCAGTTCATTTTGATGTTTGGTCGCACTCGAAAGACTCTTTTTCGAAGTCTTTCAAGGACAATGCAGTTTTTAGCCAGTAAAAACATTCCTGTAGCTCCTCAGCCTCCTTATTCGCCAGATTTGAGTCCCTGTGACTTTTTTCTCTTCACGAGATTGAAAAATCACCTCAAGGGAACTCATTTTGTGACACTTGCGAACATTCAAAAAGCTGTAACCGACCAGCTGAAGGCTATTCCAGTATCGGAGTTCCAGCAATGCTATGATGATTGGAAGAACCGTCTCCAGCGCTGTGTGGCTTCCCAAGCGAACTATTTTGAAGGAGACAGTATTGCATTATAATATTCTTTGAATAAAAAATTGAAATAAGGTCAGTCTCATTACTTTATTTACACACCTCGTATTCTAGAATTCTGCATAACTTGAAACGTAAACCATCAAATTGGGGGGGGGGGGGGGGGGATATTTTTCTTGTTTGATTGCAAAGGTTCATCATGGAAAACGATAAACCAAAATGGAACGTAGCGCGACAATTATTATCGTTTTCCCCCCAAATCTACAGAGGTTGCCAACCAAGCGGGAACACAAGCGAAAATTAATAATCTAGGGAATAAGGCGACGATGATAAGGTGACCTTGAAAAAAAATAGTTTCAAAAGGTGTGGAGGCCAAAAGTGAGCGAAATATGTCCAACACGGTGTAATATTGCGATCTTGACTGATACGAGACAGAGAGATCGTGAAAGTTCCAAGTTGTACCTATCGAGAATGAATCATATCACACACGCAAGCAATTGCTGATTCACGTCATCATGTCCATGTGGCTGAGGAGCCCTATTGTGACATTTCTCCCTGATAACGGGTCATGTACGTTGGTGATTGATTAGACAATAATTGCGATCGCACTGAAGAACCTATTTAACGATGCAATTAAAGGGAATTGCGCAATTATCTGTGATATCCGAGAGATCTCAAAGAAAGGAATGCGTTAATGATAAGCAACGAGAGGAATACAAAGGATTGATATGAAAGTCGCGAAATGCCAGCTAGATTATTACTAACTAAATAGATTTGCGCATAATCAAATTATGGGGTTACCTGAGTGTTCTGGAAATAATGCCGCCACAAAGGTCGGATTTTGTCTTGACCACCAACATCCCATACGGTAAAACTGATGTTCTTATATTCGACAGTCTCAACGTTGAATCCTGAAAGGAACCAAAATGGGTTAATTGGATTTTACGAACGAGAGAACATTGTGTACACGTAGGCACTTTGAATCAGCGAGACAGACAAATGACTGGGATATTAAAAAAAAATAATGCCAAGATTTGTACTTACCGATAGTGGGAATGGTTGTGACTATTTCTCCTAACTTCAATTTGTAGAGTATTGTGGTTTTACCAGCTGCATCGAGCCCGACCATCAATATTCTCATTTCCTTCTTGCCGAAAAGGCCTTTGAACAAGTTAGCGAACATATTCCCCATCTTGGATGGTTATTATTCTAACAACTGAAACAAAATCACGCAGGAAAATGAATTAATGATGGAAATACGAAGGTCCGGATAAATATTTCATAAATTACGCCGATAGCTGTGACTGTACCATGCCCACGGGTCAGCTCTTTTGTTCGAGGACGGTAAATGACAGGATTTAGGGTAGACACTCGACAGAAACGTCACAAACAGAAAACACAAAATATCACTTCCAAACTCACCGGATATTTTAGGTCGAAATTCCACAATTCTCGTGAACAACTCCGCTACTTAAATATCGAAGGAAAGTAATTTTCTAAATAGAGGTGGGACAAAAAAGCTGAACCGCATTTTCACACATTATCATGGACTCCTCCCAGGTGCCGAAACATGCGGTAACTCAATACAAGGGCTCAAAAACTGTCTCACGACTTATTTAACACATAGAATGATACTTGAGGAATCGGAAAATTCGAGTACTTACCTTTAATTTAAAGAAGTAAATTTACACAACAATAAATAAAGACAGTCAAGCAGGTCCTATGACCCAATATGGCGGACGACAGTGGAAGTAGATTTGCCACGTACAGTTATGACGCCATTATTCTAAGGCTGACTGAATCAAATAATTCAACTTCTGATTGAAAAATCTTGCGAGACAAAACTTATTATAAAACAAATTTTTATGGAGTTATTGTGTAAAGTTGTCTATTTAAATTTCCCAGTTAAATTTTCGTTGACTAAGAAAGTGGTTTTAGGAAATGTACCTTACATGGAAGTAAAGGTGTTCCATGGAGTTCCGAATATTCCATGTTTATTGACCCTCAGGCATGGAAGGGAATACATTTTCTTCCCTCCATGACACTTCAACTTCCACGGTCTTTTCGATAAAACACAATTTCGGTTATACGAAAAACCAACGATAAGGAGTCAACAAAACTCTGTGGTCGTTCGAATCTTCGAATTTGAAAACGAACAAGCACGTCTAGTACAATCGGTTACTATTTTTTTACTTTAATAATTTATTCAATTGTCCCAGTTTTTTTAAAGTGGTATTTATTCGATGATAATTCAAGTTTGGTGGAAATGGAACCACGATCCCAAACCCGGAAATGAATTTCTTCGCTGTTTACTTTACTTCTGGTAAGTTGAAGCAGGATACTCGGTCTGCATCCGATCTTCAGCTATTAATAAATTACAATATCTCGAGGACTTGCTAAAAAAATATTGTTAAGTAGTTGGAAGTTATTAAGTCTCAACTTGCACAGAGGTGGTTGGTATTTCTTCGTGAACATATTCCCCGTTTTATGATTATTTTCTCAACTTCGTGATACTATTTGGATGGTACCATAGCATAAGTGACGTGAAGGTGATCAATATTCACGGCTTTTCAGTATTTTGGGCTAGTAAGTGAGAAAGATTATGATACAATCTCCAAAATCTTAACAACAATTTGAATTAACCTAATTTGACTTTGGAGCATTCATAATTTCCTTTTTTTTTTAAATGGTTAGTACCCTTTCATAACTTACAGGTTTCATGATCACCGAACCTGTAAGTATTGCCTTGAAGCCAAAATTGATTTTTAGCTTTTTGAGAGGAGATCATAATCAAATATAATGATGAGTATAAAGTGATTGGATGATTATACTGATTGAAACACTTGAAATTATAGAATACATGTTCAATTTCAAATGTTATTAGGCTCGTTTTTCGAGTCTACTGTTTAGACATAAGTCGACTATGCTCTCCATTTTTGAAATTTCAAGCTATATTATTTAATTCTTATGACTTAATTAATTCTGAGTTAGGTAGGGTTGTCTGGAGATGGGTTGTTCTGTATCAATCTGATACTTTGTCCCAGTGACTGGAAAGTAGCAGGTACTCTCAAATGTGACAAGCCGAAAGTATCAGAGACTGCAGTCACATCGTGTAGGTGTTACCATTTGCTCTATTCCCTCGTACCTTTCATTTTCGGTCCAGTCCCAGGTATTTTCCTGGTGGCTCTTCAGTTTCCTCTTCCTGTCACAACCACTTTTCAAGTCACAATCGCATCGGGCAGTCACATCTTCGGCCAATGCGCCTGCACCCTTGCATCGTCCTTGCGTTCGCGTCCTGCTCCCATTCCCCCCTTCCCCCTTCCGCTGCCGTCCTTCTTCTCCTTCCTTTATTTCGCGGGCCTCCCTCCACCCTCACCTTCCCACTTGCCCCTTTCCGCTGTGCAACCGCCAGCGCTTCTTTTGATTTTCTCCCCTTCCTGTTCCTTCAAAATAATCTTCCAATATTGCACTCATTGTCTTTTCCATTCATTTTAAATCGTTCAATATACCTACCTACTCATTTGCCATTTTAATTTTGTTTCCTATTAATTTATTTGCATTGTTTTAAGCATTAGGTTTCTCCTTCAAACAAACATACAAAAAGAAGTTTCAGAAATTTTTCCCGCAGAAATGTATAGAGTTCGAAACCGAATCATTTTGTTCAATTTTCAATGGGTGTTGAGAAATTACTTACTGTAACTTGAGAAAAATAATTACTGTAACAAATTAAATTAGATTAGAAATGTACCTTCCTATCGAGATCGAGTACAATTGGAATTCAAAGAACTTTGGCTGCAGCAGCTCACCGGTGTGGGTCAGACGGACGAGGAGGGGACCAGAGGCGGGGTCCCACCCACTGGATTGCTCCACGACCGTGACTTGGCTCATAGGAACATTTGTGACAAGTATCAGGTACCAAAAAGTAACAGGAACAAGTTGCTCCTGTGACTCGAAAAACCTGTCGCAACCCATCTCTATTTGTTACAAGTTCCATGTAAGGCACAGTCAGGAGTTGTGTAGTACAGTTGAAGATGATGTAAAGCTGGGCACACTCGTGCGGTATTCGCCGAATTCCGATCAAAATGTTTGCCGAATACCCAACATTCGGGTTCTCCGCTTCTTGTCGGTTTTTCGGCCAAATCAACACTACCCAATGAGGAATTTCACCGTGTCGGAATTTCCTATTTTTGACCCCAAAATCGGATTCAGCACCTCGAAAAACCCCCTGCAACAAACTTTCAGCCAGTACTTCCTAATTTACGAATAAACAAAACAGTGTAGGAAATATGAACCTTAAAAGAAACTGGGAGGATGATGTCAACATGGAATAGTTCATGTGCGGCCGCTTGAAGCGCTGAGATAGTGAAGTATAGTCCTCAGAGGCAACATTTCACAAAACCAGTAAACATCGAAATCGAAGAACTGAAGAGAAAAAATGTAAAAAACAAGATAGACAAATACAGGTTTCCCCTGTTTTTGTTTGATAACTTTCCTCGATGTTTTCGATTTTGTTGTTCTGTCAAGCAACAAGGGGAGGGAACGACAATCCGAACAGCCAATCAGCGAGCATTCCCACTTCACGTTGCAGAGGACCGTTTTCCCGGTTACTTTTTGAAATCATAAATTTTGAATGTCTCCCAAAAATAACAGGGGATTTTCTATTTCGTGAACAGTGGTTCTATTCTGATAAATATTCGAAATCCGTGCAGGACGTTTAAAAAATTTGCCATAGGTACGGTTCCTTTATCAAATATGTGCGGTTCCTCTATACCACAAATAATCGCAGTTCCTATTTCAAACGTCTGCACTTCAATCAAGCAATTTGGTGTATTTCTCGTTTTATTTATGATGATTATAAAGTCCCTAATCACATAGAACAAATATAAAAGTTCGTTGGTGACCATAAATGACTAGTATGTTCCATTAGTTATTGTTGGGAGACATCAACTTGTTTTAGTTGAAGGATACCATCCACCACCATCTCTGCCTTTTATCTACCTACTATCCCGCAAAGCATTCGTCCATAAGAGTCGCTGTATCGGAGACGAGCACCATGCTCGGTGAATCACACATTTCAGTGTCAAGGTGCTCGTGGTTCGACATATAGCGAGCAAAGCGACTAGGTTTTGGCAAGTACTGCATGTGTGCACCCTGTTCAAGAGATAAGTAGTTCTATTTTCTTCAGAAGAATGCGCTAAAGGGTAGCAGAGTTTGAGTAGTAGACGTGTACGTCGTCCGCTAGAGCGCAATTAGAAGAGAGTTCCTGGTAGGTTTGGGTCGGCCACAGAGTACTGGAGACAAGTTAACAGAGGAGAAAGCAAATGTTACAATGGCGTGCAAGCATTTTTGAGGCTGCCTCAGTTGCGCCATCTACTTTCAGCTAAGGAACTACTACAGAAACTGAAGTGGTGGGGGGAGGCCACACTCTCTTATACCGCTTCTTTTCAAATCCTTTAGAATGACCAGAAATAACTTTTCATTTCATCGTCATTTAGATTTGCAAGAATTACTTAGAAAAACCAATCAAGGCGAAAGGTATTTTCCAAGATGTTCTTGCAATTGTTGTTGTCCCTATCGCCAGTAGTTCAAATGTTCAATCGACAACTGCCACCCACAGAAACGTGTTAAACCCAGTGTATTATTGAAAATCGCTCAATTATTTCATACATATCGAGAATATAACTAAATTTTATCAAATTAATTACTTAGATGCGGCCAGTAACGCCCCAAGGAGAAAAATGTGTGTTAAACGTGCAGTTTCCCTGGCGCGTCTGTGGCCGGCGATTTTGTCATTTTGTTAAGGTGCCCGTCCACTGGGTCGACAGCGCGGCGCGGGTCGAAAATTTTTCGCATTCTGCCTCTCTCCAGACTTCTGGAGCGCGGCTGCGCGCTGTCGACCTAGTGGACGGAGGGCGAAGCGAAAAATTGTCGACTTCGGTCATTTTCGTCAGTGTTCTGCTTTTGTATACGAGGCTTAATCAATGTGTGAAGCTCGAAAAACTTCCCCCTCGACATTCTAAAATACTTTATAAACTTTTGCTCGTCTCTTAGCAAATTTTGGAACAGGTGATTGGGCTCCCCCAGGTCCATCCTCTTTATTGGATGGACCCAAAATCTCCTCCTTTTCCCACCGATTTGGTCCTTTTCTTCTGCTTCCAAAGCTGCAATTAAAATGAACATTTCTTCGTCGTCTGATGAAAACATAATACCTATGCCCGACATTTTCCTGAGAAAGCACTCGACGTGGCAAAACGGCGGGTCGAAAAATTTTATCCACTCCAGTGGACGGAGCTCAAGAATTTCGCGCGGCGCCGCGCTGTCGACCTAGTGGACGGCCAGCTTCAGCCGCTGGCCGCGCCGCGCCGCGCTGTCGACCTAGTGGACGGCCAGCTTCAGCCGTGCCGCGCTGTCGACCTAGTGGACGGCCAGCTTCAGCCGCTGGCGGCGCCGCGCCGAGCCGCGCTGTCGACCTAGTGGACGGCCAGCTTCAGCCGCTGGCCGCGCCGCGCCGTGCTGTCGACCTAGTGGACGGCCAGCTTCAGCCGTGCCACGCTGTCGACCTAGTGGACGGCCAGCTTCAGCCGCTGGCGGCGCCGCGCCGAGCCGCGCTGTCGACCTAGTGGACGGCCAGCTTCAGTCGCTGGCGGCGCGGCGCAACCGGTTTTTTGGTTTATTATTTTCAATAATGAACCTTTGGAATCGAACAAGAAAAACAATTTTAACACCCCCTCAAAATTTGATGGTTTACGTTTCAAGGTATTGGTTACGTTTCAACGATTTTGATGAAATTTGGTATGTAGGCTCCATTTGGGGTCTAGTTGTGCCCCGAAGATTTTGGTTGATGTAGGTCGATTCTAAGGGTTCCAAAATAGGGTTTTAGAAACAAAACGTGGCGTTTAGTACTTTTTGGAATCAAACCAAGTGGATAAAGTACTTTTTGAAATCAAACGAAGAGGTTATAATACTTCTTGAAAACAAACGAATAAGAGACCGCCATTGTGCTGGATATATTACCTTTTGAAATTAAACGGAATAGGTACTAGTATAATACTAGTACCTATAATGAATAATTCAGTATATAAGTGAATAATTCACCCTCGTTTTTCAAGGGAATAGATTATCTTTTGCTCCAAAACGATCGCATTTTTGTGATGAACTACCACCCTAAAACCCCTGGAAAGTGATACCGTGAACTGGGGTGATACTGATATGCTGGGGTGATACTGATCAACACGCCTTTTTTCATATACATGCGATTGCAGAACTCCACACAGTCCTAAATAATTTTAATTGTGTTTTTAACACATAACACGACCTAACTTTCCAATTATTGGAAAGTTAGGTCGTGTTATGTGTTCGTAACAATGTCTTTTCTGGGGAGATATCGTTCCCGCCCGATAGTCTAGGTTACCATGGTAGCTGATAAGGAAATAAACAAATCTCAAAATCGGGCCCAGGTGACATTGTGATTGTAACTTCTGTTGTGCTGGTGTCGGGTGTTGTGTGGTGAAGTTCTAGCGAAAAGATTTTGTTTCTACTAGAGGTAAGCATGAAATATCTGCAATTAGTTTGTTCTTTCCGTGTTACTACAGTTGGTTATCTGTTAAAAACAAAAACAACTCATTTTCACGGGGTGATAGTGATCACGGCCGAAATGCCCCAAAACTATCAACAAGTGATTGGTCCATCATTATTTTTGGCAACAAGTGCTTTAAAATAAGTTGTTTCTTGTCAGTTACCAAACATGTGCCACAAATTGTCTTATTATAATAAAAAATACTGAAGAGGATATTACGAGTCTTGAATTTCGGCTTGATTCTGATTTTTATAAGTAAAGAGTTGGTTTTCATTAGTTTTTCAACAAAAATTGTTCTGAAATGAGTTGCTAGTGGTTTTTTTACCTCAGGGTACTAATAAACAATTTTTAATAGTTTAAGTTCGATTTTTAATTGTTTTTAATACGTTCAAGTTCGATTTTAAATTAGTGATCACTATCAGCCCCTATGTGGGGGGTGATACTGATCAATTTAATATTTTTTTTAAATGAGCTTAATTGAACAAAATTTCAAAGTTTTATATAATATATAAAACTACCCTAAGTTTTATATAATATATATTCTCCCACATCTTACGAACAGTATCATATTATGATACTGTTCGTAAGATGTGGGAGAATATAAACTATTTTTTTCAGATTTTTTTGAATTATTACACTGGTAGTTTTCAAGGAAAAACTGTAGAAATTGATCACTATCACCCCAGTCTATGGTAACTCAAAGTCCATTTTTGATAAAAATGGACTTTAGTACCTTTTGGAATCAAACTCCTCATATGTGCTACATTCACTAGTAGACTTTTCAGGTGTGAAATAATAGGTAGGTGTATACATTTCTTAATACATAAACATGTCTCTCTTTTCAGTGTGTTATATATTTATGAAAAGAGAAAATGTTGGTTTGGTACTGATCTACTTGTGAGTCCGAATTTGCCATACACGCCAGGCTCAATTCCGTAACTCAAAGTAAAATCTGAAAACTTTGCGGGTTTGCATACCGTAGCTGCGAAGGACTGGTCACTAGACCAGTCGGGTCGCAGCCGCGGCGGCTGTCATGTAGCCGCCCAGAATGGCCCATGTAGCCGCGTCAGGGAAATCGGTTTCATCTAAAACCACTGAAGCAGTGGGGAGCGTCTGGCGCCATAGACGCGCCAGGGAAATCGCACCTTTAAACAAGGTGACTTGTTGCTATGATGTTGGGAACAAGCGATCATGAACGCGATCTGTTGCACTCTTCTAGGACTACGTCCGGGAGCTCCACCAATCAATTCAATTCAATAATAATTTATTTCGAATAACACACAATAATAAGCGAACATGTAAAATTTAGGAAATTACCCATCCACTGTAAAGCAAACTGCTTTGTGTTGCGGATGGGGAGTGTCATTTCGATCGCACCTACAATTCATCATCGTATACTAGAAATTCACAATATTGAGTAATTATATACATATCTACATGTTTCATAAATTAATAATAATTTGTACAAATTCGGTATAATTTATCGTTATAGGACTGTTATGCTTTTATAAAGTATTTATTAAGTTTTAATGATTTTACACTTATATTTATGGTATACGTTTGTTATCGATATATTGCGCTACTTAACACTCACTATGGTACATGATAAATACTAGTCAGATAAGAGGAACATTGGACATGACCAGTCTTTATCAGCCAAGTAAATATACCCCTCTTGTATTTTTCTCTCGTATAGTTAGTAGGGCATCTAAGTACTATTGGGACATTTCTCAATACTATAGGGATTTTGTATGAAATCCTTCTCTTTGAGGATTCTAAATTTATTCGAGGAGCAGGAATTACAGCTTGTGTGTTCAGTCTCACCGAGTACGGGATATCTCTAGCACAGTTAAACCATGCTTCATGTTTATGATAAAACATCAGTATGCATTTTATATATAACTGGTCAAGAGATAAGACCGGGAGTAAGGAGAACAATGCGAATGTACTATATCTTCTATTCTTTCTGGCAATTATTTTCAGTATGGCTTTTTGCCTGACAAACAGAGGGTCGAGCACAGACCTGCACGCACCACCCCAAGCCAATATCCCAAACGACAAGATTGATTGTACCAAAGCTTTGTAAATATTTAGTAGAGTATCCTGGTGCAGCGTGTTTCGAAGATTGTAAAAACGCTGCAAATCATTGCTCAAAGGTTTATAATTTTCTGTATAGATCACCCTTCTGTATAGATCTCTGGTTCTCCATCAATAACACCTACCACCATCTGTATTCTCCCTTGACCTTCCCTCTCAAATTTCAACTTCCTGCGTTAAATAGGATTGAAAATGGCTACGGAGCTCACTCAGCTGATCAGTGATCTGAAGAGTGAAGAAGATCTCCTCGAATGATGAAGACGCCTGGAAGAGCACTTCCATTCAATAGGATTGAAAA
Source organism: Apolygus lucorum (assembly GCA_009739505.2). Classification (NCBI taxonomy): domain Eukaryota; kingdom Metazoa; phylum Arthropoda; class Insecta; order Hemiptera; family Miridae; genus Apolygus; species Apolygus lucorum. The sequence goes on from CM019180.2 coordinate 36,077,402, forward strand.
TGGCTTCGGAGCTCACTCAGCTGATCAGAGATCTGAAGAGTGAAGAAGATCTCCTCGAATGCTGAAGACGCCTGGAAGAGCACTTCCATTCAATAGGATTGAAAATGACTTCGGAGCTCACTCAGCTGATCAGAGATCTGAAGAGTGAAGAAGATCTCCTCGAATGCTGGAGACGCCTGGAAGAGCACTTCCATTCAATAGGATTGAAAATGGCTTCGGAGCTCACTCAGCTGATCAGAGATCTGAAGAGTGAAGAAGATCTCCTCGAATGCTGAAGACGCCTGGAAGAGCACTTCCATTCAATAGGATTGAAAATGACTTCGGAGCTCACTCAGCTGATCAGAGATCTGAAGAGTGAAGAAGATCTCCTCGAATGCTGGAGACGCCTGGAAGAGCACTTCCATTCAATAAGATTGAAAATGGCTTTGGAGCTCACTCAGCTGATCAGTGATCTGAAGAGTGAAGAAGATCTCCTCGAATGCTGGAGACGCCTGGAAGAGCACTTCCATTCAATAAGATTGAAAATGGCTTTGGAGCTCACTCAGCTGATCAGAGATCTGAAGAGTGAAGAAGATCTCCTCCAATGCTCGAGACGCCTGGAAGAGCACTTCCATTCAATAGGATTGAAAATGGCTTCGGAGCTCACTCAGCTGATCAGAGATCTGAAGAGTGAAGAAGATCTCCTCGAATGCTCGAGACGCCTGGAAGAGCACTTCCATTCAATAGGATTGAAAATGGCTTCGGAGCTCACTCAGCTGATCAGTGATCTGAAGAGTGAAGAAGCCTTAGAGCAATGATTTGCAGCGTTTTTTACCCACCAAAATTTTTTTTACCTACCAACTTTTTTTTACCTACCAGCTAGGTACTACCTACCACACCATACTGGCTTCACACCTTCACAATCAAGTTTATTAGAAAGAACTAAACGCTTCACACTCGATTCGAAAAATAGAAAGCTTCATATGGAAATTTGATTACTGGTTACGCAGAAGGCAAAACTGTATACAAATCGAAGAAATGAACAGCGATCGCATTTTAGTCCGATACAATTTGACCGGAGATTAGACCTCTTTTGCGATTCACACTCATGATTCTGTTTTATCGAAGGAAAACCTTCAAGTACTCTTAGGGACCGAACGGTTCGTCCTACAGAGCTCCGGGTGGTCTCAAAAATTTTTAAAAATTCAATACTATTTAAAATTGGTGAAGAAACGATACCTTTATTTCGAGAGTTTTCGAGCTAGGGCACTCTTGAAATTTTCAACCCTTAATTTTCACCCCTTAGAAGTGACCTACATCAACCAACAGCTTCGCGGCACAACTAGACCCCAAATGGAGCCCACATACCAAATTTGAACCAAATCGGTCCAGTGTTGCTAAGAAAAGTGCCGCGTACGGCGGACGGACGGAAATTTTTTTATTCGATTTTCGTATTCTACGTACCTTGAAACGTAAAACATCAAATTTTGAGGGGGGGTTGAAATTTTTTTTTTCTTGCTCGATTCCAAAGGCTTATTATTGAAAATAATAAACCAAAATTGATGGGAATCAGTGGCGTCGCGTGATAATATTCGTCAGGCAAACAGCTAGGCTGCAAATTATTACACAAAGGTTCATTTTTTCTGTATTGATCACGTGCCAGCAAAGAACTCAGCTTTGTCATTGTCACCACCTACCAACCATGTTTTACCTTCACAATCAAGTTTATTTGGAAGAATTAAACGCTCCACACTCCACTGGAAGAAATAAAGAATTCCTTCGTTTAGAAATTTGATCACTGGTTGCTAAGGAAGCAAAACCGAGTACCTGCATCCCAATGAAACGACCGGCGAAAGCATTTTGGTTAACTAAAATTTGAAGGGCGATCACGCCTCTTTTGCGATTCATACTCGTTTTTCTAACTTCTCGTAGGGAGCGAACAGTTTGTCCTACAAAGCTATGGGTAGTCTCATTCGATTCCGAAAATTCAATGGTACAATCTTAAATTTCTGATAAAACAATACCTTTATATCGAGAGTTTTCGAGAGAGGGTGCCTTTGGAAGTTACAGCCCTTCTGTTTTACCACTTAGAAGTGAATTACATCAACCAAAAGCTTCGGGGCACAACTAGACCCCAAATGAAGCCCACATACCAAATTTCATCATAATTAAGGAATTTCCATGATAATTAAGGAAAGATCCGCGGACGGACGGATTTTTTTTATATTAGATTTTCAAAATCTACACGTACTTACCTACCACAAACGTAAACCATCAAATTTGAGGGTGGTCAAACTTTTTTCTTGAAAATAATTAACCAAAAAGGGAGACTCTGAATTTAGACCCAATAAGATGTGAAACCTTCATTCTACAAAGTTTTGCAATTATTTCCTAGTGTCTATCAACAAGAAAAACGATTAGGTACAGTGAAATACAGTAAAATCGGGAACGGGACACCAGTCAACGTCATACAGCTGATATTTGCGGCGGCGAAAAAACGAACTGCTTTCCTTCTTTGAGATAATGTGGGTGGATGGATATGTTATGTCTTCATGCGTGAGCTAATTAGTATCCATGGCTCATATTTCAAGTATTCAAGGTCACGAAACAGTTTTCCTACTGTTTGCAACAGCTGAGAGTCTGGTAGTGGGGGTACAGCAATACTGGACCCCGCGCTGACACCCCACCGCCCCGCCGATCATCGCCTCTCACTCTAAACAGTCCCGAAAAATTCATTTTTTTGAACTGCTTGCCTTGCATCCAGCGATGCAAGGAGGACCAGCCCCCGCGCTAGTTCGCTTATCATCTGCAATCATCTACATTACCGACCTCTCGGAGTCTCTGGTGTGTTGCGGGCTAGTATCCAAGGCAAAATACGTACTTTCTTATTCCATTCTCTTATTTAATCTAAATTCCTTGATAATAATGAAATAGTCCCTAAATATTATAAAAGTTTTCCAAAATCAGCTAGATATTACTAACAAAAAATGGAAATATAGGAGAATCTCAACAAAAATTTATTTATTTATTTTGCATATTTGTAGTAAGGCAAACAGTGTTTGCTATGTTTGCCTGGAGGAGACGCCACTGATGGGAATCTCCTCAATTTCGTAATTATATACTTTATATGTTCTTCCCACCTGAGATCCTCATCTATTACTATCCCCAAATATCTATAAGACAAAACTCTATTCAAAATTGGACAATTACACGGACCAGTATAGCTACATGCATGTATCTTTAGTTTATGTTCCACATCTCTTTGTCTCTTGTTTTGGATATTAGCATATATTTAAGTAGTTTTATTTACATTTACTATCATATCATTTTCAGTCAGCCATTTATTCCCAAGTCCCGGTTCGCGTTTCCAAAAACCTCATCCCAAGAACCACCTTCACATAGCAGAGCACGGTCATCAGCGAACATATATAATTTGCTTTTGAGAGGTAAGTAGGCCAAAGAGTTGATGAAAATCAGAAACAAAATTGATGATAACGTCCCCCCCTGAACAATGCCATACTCAATTGACATCTGCTCGCCATGGACATTTTCAACCTTCACCACCTGTCTTCTGTTTTCAAAATAGCTTTCAAACCATTTTAATTCATTATTCTCTATCCCATAAACTTTTAGACACTTCATCAGCTTCTTTCTATTTATAACGTCAAATGCCTTAGCCATGTCAAGCCACACATTTATTCCTCGCCTTCTGTTATCCAGTACAGTATTAAGATCTTTTGTGGGTTCAGCTTAGATATGGCGTGACCTTTTCACAATCCGGCGCCAGATAAGAACTCGTCGTATCTGATCCGGCGCCATAATATTGCGGTAGAATCTGGCGCCAGATTGGATACGGCGCATTCTTATCACAATACGCAACCAGATTTTGAAAAGGTCATGCCGTATCTAAGCCAAACAAAACCCAATAGGAACTCTCTCGAGACTGAAGAACTGGCTCATTCTCACTCCACTGTTCGTTATTGGGCTGATATCGTATTTTTTCCCATCCAACCGGTTTCGCATTGGAGACCCTACTTATTGAGTGGCAAACATTTTGCGTGTACGTATAGTAGTCTATAGTGCTGTTTTAAATGGAGTTTTCGAATACCTTCAACACATTTTTTCCTTTTTCAGCCTATCTGTATGGTCAAGCAGCTGAAGTTACAAATTTATTATGGACGAAAAATGGACTGAGGGTTCCCTTTCTCTCATAGGTGACTATAATTTACACTTGTTCATTTATTCGACCACGGTAATGTCTAAAATGATTCGTATTAATACACATTTAGGTAGTTGAGTAATTGTTCATTTTGTGGTTCCTACATTGTGTATCATCACTTTCAATCACGTTGGTTTAATGTTTCTAAAAGTGTTATATTATTTTTCAGATGATTTGAAGCAAGCGGCCAGTGAAGACTTCCTGAGTTTTGCCTGTAGAGCCATCCAACAAAATAGGGTGCTTAAGAATGCTCTCAAACAAACAGAGGTAAGCAATTCATCCTATTCTTGATATCTTAGATTGATAGGTCTTAGAGTAATATATGAGGTCTGTAATAAATAAGAAGAGTAAAAGTATTAAAGTTGAGTAATTGCCAAGCTAATTAAGCCTAACTGTTCAACGTGAAAAATCTATTTAATTCTTGTAGTTTTGGAAATGTGTTATATTTAGATATACGTTTATTCATTCATTCATTCATAGGAGGTCTGTAAATTGAGTAGGTAATCAGGCTTATCTATATACATAAAACGCCAAACGTACGTATGTAGGTATGCATGGAGGGGTTGGAGGGGTCGTGGGAGTGGGGAGAGTTGGAGGAATCAGAGACGGGAGGAGTCGGAGGGAGTGGGTGGCAGGGAGAGTCGGAGGAATCGTTTTTGCCTGCTTTTAGTAGGCTTTTCAGCTAGTGGAAAATAAAAAGCATTTTGAGTGGGTTAACAAAATTTTAATAAATGCTTGCATACGAGTCTGCAACACATTGGGGCTTTTTCATGTCAACCACTACACAACATGGTAGTGAAGTAAGGTTGTTAGTTCATGTACCCAAGCATCAAAATAAGAAAACAGTTGATTGTTCTCTACGCAACACAGTGAGTCTATTTTATTGGTCGCGTGAGCAAGTTTTCGTGACGATTTTTCAGTTTATGTGCCAAAGCAAAGACATGAAAATGTCAATAAACCAAAAGTCTCTCATAATAAAGCAACGACCTCTCAATCGTGTTGCTGATCATCAACTTAGACAATCATCAACATGGCCGTAAAAATGCTGTTTCTGCAACGACCTCTCAATCGTGTTGCTGATCATCTACTTAGAAAGTCATCAACATGGCCGTGAAAATTCTGTTTCTGCAACGACCTCTCAATCGTGTTGCTGATCATCTACTTAGAAAATCATCAACATGGCCGTAAAAATTCTGTTTCTGCAACGACCTCACAATCGTGTTGCTGATCATCAACTTAGAAAATCATCAACATGGCCGTAAAAATCCTGTTACATAAAATTCTAAACTTTCTAAAATGTTTTTTCTTAAAAAAAAACTTTCTACAAATTTGTTCTAAAGGCTTTTTCTAATAAGCAGTGACTGGTAATTGGTAGATTACAGAAGTGACAGTCAAACAACCGTCGACTTTTAACTTAGTACACAAATTTACCAAAATTATTGACGTCTCTAGGCATAAAATGGGTCAGAAATGCTGGAATGATTTAAAAAATCCATTCAATTCAAATCGGTCAAAATTCGGTATGACCCAAACATTTCAAATTGGAAACGACCCAAAAATAGTATCTTTCAGAGTTCTTTTCGAGACACCTTGCACAAAGTCAGTTAATCAAGTAATGAAACTGATTTTTATTATTATTATTTTTTTAAATGCTTAAATTCTCTTTTATTACGATCTATCAACGTCGAAATAAATTCCTTGTGAAGCCACACAGCGCTGGAGACGGTTCTTCCACTTTCCATAGCAGTGCTGGAACTCTGATAGACTTCAGCTGGTCTGTTACAGCCATTTGAATGTTTTTATGTATCCCAAAATGAATTTCCTAGAGATAATTTGTCAATGTCGAGAAGAGAAAAGTCACAAGTCAGACGATTATGGCTTCTTAAATGAAACTTCTGAAAGTTGACGAGTGATGTCACACGAATGACCCTTTTTGAAGGTTTTCAAGGAAGTCTTGAAAAGCGTTGATTGACCGGTTGGTCTTGGAGTACAAACTCTTTGTGGACGTTTCCGTGAATCAAATTAGCATACAGTTGATCTTCGACTTGCTCGTTTTCGCTTGTTTGGGCCTTGAAGAGGTTGAAGTTCAGTGGGAGCTCCAGTATCGGAGTTCTTACTGCTTTGAAAAGTGAATATAACATTTTAATTCTACCTTAATACGTTATTTTTAATGTTGAAGAACAAATGTTATAAATCACTTCTGTTATCTACCAATTACCAGTCACTGCTTATTAGAAAAAGCTTTTAGAACAAATTTAGAAAAAATTTTTAGAAAACTTTTAGAAAAAATTTTAGAAAGTTTAGAATTCTATTTACCTAACAGGATTTTTACGGCCATGTTGATGATTTTGTAAGTTGACGATCAGCAACACGATTGAGAGGTCGTTGCCGAAACAGGATTTTTACGGCCATGTTGATGACTTTCTAAGTAGATGATCAGCAACACGATTGAGAGGTCGTTGCCGAAACAGGATTTTTACGGCCATGTTGATGATTTTCTAAGTTGATGATCAGCAACACGATTGAGAGGTCGTTGCCGAAACAGGATTTTTACGGCCATGTTGATGATTTTCTAAGTTGATGATCAGCAACACGATTGTGAGGTCGTTGCAGAAACAGAATTTTTACGGCCATGTTGATGATTTTCTAAGTTGACGATCAGCAACACGATTGAGAGGTCGTTGCCGAAACAGGATTTTTACGGCCATGTTGATGACTTTCTAAGTAGATGATCAGCAACACGATTGAGAGGTCGTTGCCGAAACAGGATTTTTACGGCCATGTTGATGATTTTCTAAGTTGATGATCAGCAACACGATTGTGAGGTCGTTGCAGAAACAGAATTTTTACGGCCATGTTGATGATTTTCTAAGTTGACGATCAGCAACACGATTGAGAGGTCGTTGCCGAAACAGGATTTTTACGGCCATGTTGATGACTTTCTAAGTAGATGATCAGCAACACGATTGAGAGGTCGTTGCTTTATTATGAGAGACTTTTGGTTTATTGACATTTTCATGTCTTTGCTTTGGCACATAAACTGAAAAATCGTCACGAAAACTTGCTCACGCGACCAATAAATAAAATAGACTCACTGTGTTGCGTAGAGAACAATCAACTGTTTTCTTATTTTGATGCTTGGGTACATGAACTAACAACCTTACTTCACTACCATGTTGTGTAGTGGTTGACATGAAAAAGCCCCAATGTGTTGCAGACTCGTATGCAAGCATTTATTAAAATTTTGTTAACCCACTCAAAATGCTTTTTATTTTCAACTAGCTGAAAAGCCTACTAAAAGCAGACAAAAACGATTCCTCCGACTCCTCCCGCCTCCGATTCCCCCCTCCTGACCCTCCGAAACCTCTCTCCTCCGATTCCCCCCTCCCGCCCCTCCGAAACCTCTTGCCTAGACTCATCTCGCCTCCAATTCACCCCTCCCGCCCCTCCTTAACCTCTTGCCTCTGACTCGTCCCGCCTCCGATTCCCCCCTCCCGCCATTCTGAAACCTCTTGCCTCAGACTCATCTCGCCTCCGATTCCCCCCTCCCGCCCCTCTGAAACCTCTTGCCTAGACTCATCTCGCCTCTGATTCCCTCCTCAAGCCCCTCCGTAACCTCTTGCCTCAGACTCATCTCGCCTCCAATTCCTGCCATTCCAAAACCTCTCGCCTCTGACTCATCTCGCCTCCGATTCCCCCCTCCCGCCATTCCGAAACCTCTTGCCTCAGACTCATCTCGCCTCCAATTCCCCCCTCCCGCCCCTCCGAAACCTCTTGCCTAGACTCATCTCGCCTCCGATTCCCCCCTCCCGCCCCTCCGTAACCTGTTGCCTCTGACTCGTCCCGCCTCCGATTCCCCCCTCCCGCCCCTCCGAAACCTCTCGCCTCTGACTCGTCCCGCCTCCAATTCCCCCCTCCCGCCCCTCCGAAACCTCTCGCCTCTGACTCGTCCCGCCTCCAATTCCCCCCTCCCGCCCCTCCGAAACCTCTTGCCTCCGACTCCTCACGCCTCCGATTCCCGCCATTCCGAAACCTCTCGCCTCTGACTCGTCCCGCCTCCCATCTCCTATTCCTCAAACTCTCCCCACTCCCACGACCCCTCCTTGCATACGTACATAGTATGGTTGGCGTTTTATGTATATACATAAAACGCCTTTGGAAGCCTTTTATAAGCCTTTGGAATCGAATAAAAAAATGTCCGTCCGTCCGCCGTACGCGGCACTTTTCTTAGCAACACTGGACCGATTTGGTTCAAATTTGGTATATGGGCTCCATTTGGGGTGTAGTTGTGCCGCGAAGCTTTTGGTTGTTGTCAGTCACTTCTAAGGGTCAAAAAATAAATTTTGAAATTTTGAAAACGCCCTAGCTTGAAAACTCTCGAAATAAAGGTATCGTTTTTTCACCAATTTTAAATAGTATTGAATTTTAAAAAATTTTTGAGACCACCCGGAGCTCTGTAGGACAAACCGTTCGCTCCCTACGAGTACTTGAAGTTACCTTCGGATAAAACAGAGTCATGAGTGTGAATCGCAAAAGAGGTCTAATCTCCGTTCAAATTTTATCTGACTAAAATGCGATCGCTGTTCATTTCTTCGATTTGTATACAGTTCTGCCTTCTGCGCAACCAGTAATCAAATTTCCATATGAAGCTTTCTATTTTTCGAATCGAGTGTGAAGCGTTTAGTTCTTTCTAATAAACTTGATTGTGAAGGTGTGAAGCAGTATGGTGTGGTAGGTAGTATCTACCAATAGTTGGTAGGTTAAAAAAAAGTTGGTAGGTGAAAAATGCTGCAAATCATTGCTCAAAGGTTTATTATTTTCTGTATAGATCACCCTTCTGTATAGATCACTGGTTCTCCATCAATAGCACCTACCACCATCTGTATTCTCCCTTGACCTTCCCTCTCACATTTCAGCTTCCTGCGTTGAATGGGATTGAAAATATCTCCTCCATGCGTCTCCAGCATTCGAGGAGATCTTCTTCACTCTTCAGATCACTGATCAGCTGAGTGAGCTCCAGAGCCATTTTCAATCCTATTGAATGGAAGTGCTCTTCCAGGCGTCTCCAGCATTCGAGGAGATCTTCTTCACTCTTCAGATCACTGATCAGCTGAGTGAGCTCCGAAACCATTTTCAATCCTATTGAATGGAAGTGCTCTTCCAGGCGTCTCCAGCATTCGAGGAGATCTTCTTCACTCTTCAGATCACTGATCAGCTGAGTGAGCTCCGAAACCATTTTCAATCCTATTGAATGGAAGTGCTCTTCCAGGCGTCTCCAGCATTCGAGGAGATCTTCTTCACTCTTCAGATCACTGATCAGATGAGTGAGCTCCGAAACCATTTTCAATCCTATTGAATGGAAGTGCTCTTCCAGGCGTCTCCAGCATTCGAGGAGATCTTCAGATCACTGATCAGCTGAGTGAGCTCCAGAGCCATTTTCAATCCTATTGAATGGAAGTGCTCTTCCAGGCGTCTCCAGCATTCGAGGAGATCTTCTTCACTCTTCAGATCACTGATCAGCTGAGTGAGCTCCGAAGCCATTTTCAATCCTATTGAACGCAGGAAGCTGAAATGTGAGAGGGAGGGTCAAGGGAGAATACAGATGGTGGTAGGTGTTATTGATGGAGAACCAGTGATCTATACAGAAGGGTGATCTATACAGAAAATTATAAACCTTTGGGCAATGATTTGCAGCGTTTTCACATGTATTGTGGCTTGTGATAGGATCGTGGTGAAATCAATGTGCATTCTTCTCTGGCTCAGTCACGAACTACCCTCGCATGTGAACAAATCAGTGACCTAAAATCTCTTTGCACGTGAGCTCACTCTGCTGGTAGTCTGCTGGTTGATGAAATTTATTGAGAATCGTCTCCTGGCTTGCCTGCATCAGCCCTGCAAATATCAAAGTCGGGACGTTATATCCAGGACTAAACATTTACCACACATAGTCAGCCAAGGAAACGTAAATCATCATTTGCTTCCGAGTCTACCAAGGTAGCTGAAGCTTTGTTTTCACTTTTCAAGCACGAAAAAAAAGTTCTCCAAAATCAAAATTTTCACTCGCGTTTTGCGTTTTAGACCTTTCTGAACAATTTTGGTTCCGTGTCTGTCTGTCTGTCATGAATTCCTTGTTACCGGCATAACTATACGAAGTTATTGTCCGATTTCTATTAAATTTTCAGGGATTGTGCGGGTTGGTGTGTAGACGGTCCCCTACAAAAATCATCATCCCCGGACCGATAGAAGCGACTGCGCATGCGCAAACGTGAATTCCTTGTAACGGCCATAACTTCTACATTTTTGACATTTTATGTCTTTACTATGGCACATAAATGAAATTTTTCATTTATGTGCCATAGTAAAGACATAAAATGTCAATAAAAAACCGCCCCCTGCTCCTCCCACCCCTTGCTCCTCCCGCCCCTTGCTCCTCCCGCCCACTGCTCCTCACGATCGGGTCAAAACACAAACGGTGGATACAGCTTTCGTACAAGTACGCAACCACGGGAGACATTTTATGTCTTATGTTTAATAAATTGAGAGCTTTCCAATGAGTGGTGAACGATTTTTGTGGGGTGGAAAATGAGGAAGTTAGTTTTCCCTAGGAACGATTGGTTGTACGTGAAAATCATCAGAAATTTCCGCGTAACGCTCCCCTCATAACGCTCCCCGCGTGACGATTTTTCATTTATGTGCCATAGTAAAGACATAAAATGTCAAAAATCGTCACGCGGGGATCGTCACGCGGGGAGCGTTACGAGGGGAGCGTTACGCGGAAATTTCTGATGATTTTCACTTACAACCAATCGTTCCTAGGGATTATAATTGGTTTCAGGATTTAACCTATAATGCCGCAACTATGGCATTTCATCCGATTTCAATGAAAATTTCAGGGATGTTACAGATTAGGTTGTAGATGGTCCCCAATGAAAATCACGGCCTTAAAAATTTCAGAAGCCTCTGCGCATGCGCATGCGTAAAATCCTTGTAACAGCCATATAATTTACATTTTTCATCCGAATTTGATGAAATTTTCTAGGATTGTCCAGATTAGCGTGTAGATGGTCCCCTATGAGGGTAGTGAAAGGTACGTAGAGATTGATGTTTTGAGATTAACTACTATACATCGGATCATCTATATAATCGGGTTATGGATACGAAGAAGCTATGTGCCACACCCACTTGTTTTTCATTATGAAACACGAATTTCACAACGAAGAATTTATGCTTAGTACTGCTCAGTAAGCACTTTTCCAACTAATTCTATTTGTCCATGTTATTCTAAATGATGTATTATTCTTTACTTGGATAATATTGGCAAATCCTCAGTTTTTGATGGTTTCGGGATATCGAGTTCACAATCCCATCATTTTTCAGGAGGAGACACCCAGTAGTTCAAACTGGATTGCTGTTCGCGACAGACCTAGTGCTGACACATCACTTGCACTTTGTGATTCCTCAGGAGATCCTGATGTGAGCATATTTCGTTGATACACAAATTAATAACGTCTAATATTCATCCAGAGTTCCAAGTGCAACGTTGCAATCGTGTTGTGTTTCAGGTTGAAGTTGTGGAAGTGACAACAGAACTCGTTGTCACTCCCAGTTTACCTCCAAAAGCTGCGCTCTACAGACCTCCGTTGGAAGTTGGGAAGGTGTATTTTGTGAAGCATGTCAACTCCCGACGAAACTCGTGGTCGAAGGCCTTGCTGCTTTCAATTATTTACAACGTTCGGGTACGTTAAATCACATCCTTTAAATTCCTTGTATTTTCCAGAATGGATTATTTTCGTCAATTTTTTGTAGAAGTTTTTTTCTTATATTGTCAGAGACAAATAGATAACGTTTACTTTAGTGTTGAGTAACGCTAATGATTACAGATAGTCATTCGAGCAATTTGTCATCGAACAAGCGTTCCAGCAACACATGTCGCACTAACTAACTTTAATTCCAAATCAAGTTGTGGAAAATCATGTTACCCGTTTAAAATTATTTCCCAGTTCACAACTATTTGTCTTACCTACCATTCTTGAGGTTCGTTCAGAGAAGCAGTCCTGAATGGTTCGGAGGGGTTTGGAGGAGTCCAGGCGCCACTATCCCCTCCCCTTTTCAGTTCCGGTTTGGTTCTGAACTGGTTCCAGACCGCCTCTCCGAACAGAACATTGGTCTTCCCCTACTTCCACTCTTCTGATCGAACAAGAAAAATTCAAGATTTTTCATTCTGGTTCTGAATACCCGAAATCTGATGAATTCGAACAAATTACAGACTTCTCCGGACGGCGTTGAGTTTCTTTCTGTACTTGTTGAAGTGTTTCTATGATGAATTTTTTCACAACAAAAATTATCCAAGAAACTTTATTGAACAAAACAGTAACTCTTAGGAAATTTGGCATTTGTTCTGATTTGAGAACCAGTATCGAAATTTGATTTTTTACCCTTGGTGGAATATTGATTTAAGCGCTCCAGCCCATAAAGAGTTCCATCCCAGGAGGCAAAAGAAAAAAGACATTTAACCTAATTTTCACCTTGAACTCAGCTTCGTGGAAACGAAACATAACTGAAAAGCCAATATACACTTTCAGGCCGCCCAATTTTGTTGCTTGTTCCCAAGAAGTAGGTACCTAACATAGCATTCTAAAATCTGTCGACAGTTAGTCTGTTCGGAGAGGCAGCCCTGAACGGTTCGGAGGGATTCAAAGGAGTCCATTCGCCTCCATCCCCTCCCCTTTTCAGTTCCGGTTTGGTTCCGGACTGCCTCTCCGAACAGACCCAGTAACAATGTAAAACCGCGTAAGTTGAAAAAACGAAATTTTTCAGGAGACGTAAAAATTTATATTTTTAAGTATTTACAAAGTTTTTTACGCCTCCTGAAAAATTTCGTTTTTTTTCCAACTTAACACGGTTTTACATTGGTACTGTCGCTATGTAGGTACTTAATGATCGGGTTGGAATCTGCTAACGTTAACAAATTTTGCATTTTTAGCTGAGGCTCCATTAAGTGTTTCATCGATAGACATTTAATTTCCAGCTCCTATCTTTACACATTTCTGAGAAGTTGATATTGTGGGGATTGTTTAGTCATGAAGTATTAACTATGAACTTACAAGTGGTTGAATTGAGCATAACTGTTCCTCTAGAACTGGTAACTTCAGAGAGGAGTAATCGTTCCAGGGATGGAACAGTGGATCAGGCTCTAAGGATGGAACCGTGGATCAGGTTGCAGGGGTAGAATAGTGGATCAGATTGCAGGGATGGAGCGGTAGATCAGGTTGCAGGGGTAGAACTGTGGATCAGATTCCAGGGACAGAACCGTAGATCAGGTTGCAGGGGTAGAACTGTGTATCACATTCTAGGGATTGAACCGTAGATCAGGTTGCAGGGGTAGAACTGAGGATCAGATTCCAGGGACAGAACCGTAGATCAGGTTGCAGAGGTAGAACTGTGGATCAGATTCCTGGGATGGAACCGTAGATCAGGTTGCAGGGGTAGAACTGTGGATCAGATTCCAGGGATGGAACCGTAGATCAGGTTGCAGGGGTAGAACTGTGGATCAGATTCCAGGGATGGAACCGTAGATCAGGTTGCAGGGGTAGAACTGTGGATCAGATTCCAGGGATTGAACCGTAGATCAGGTTGCAGGGGTAGAACTGAGGATCAGATTCCAGGGACGAAACCATAAATCAGGTTGCAGGGGTAAAACTGTGGATCAGATTCCAGGGATGGAACCGTAGATCAGGTTGCAGGGGTAGAACTGTGGATCAGATTCCAGGGATGGAACCGTAGATCAGGTTACAGGGGTAGAACTCTGGATCAGATTCCAGGGATGGAACCGTGGATCAGGTTGCAGGGGTGGAGCTGTGGATCAGATTCCAGGGATGGAACCGTGGATCAGGTTGCAGGGGTAGAGCTGTGGATCAGATTCCAGAGATGGAACAGGGGATCAGGTTGCAGGGGTAGAACTGTGGATCAGATTCCAGGGATGGAACCGTAGATCAGGTTCCTGGTAACTAACGACTTTTCAGCTCGGGAATTCTGATTTACATACTCGTTTTCTGTGTAAAATAACCTAACCAGATTATGGTAATCTGTCAGTGTAAATTTATTCTGTAACGAAGCGCTGGGAATTCCAAGGCGCTGGACTGAAATTCCCTCGGTTGTGTGGTTTCAATATCTGGACTGGTAACGGAAATTGCCAGGTCTTGGCCATAAATGTTGTGAGCTTGAATTCAAATTAAGATATTGGAGACGCTATAAAGATCTCACAACAACATCCAATTATTTCCAACATTTGGCCGCTTATATTAAGCAAAAGTACTTCTCCTTATTCGAATTATTCATTGTTCCAGCAAGGGATCACGAATAACAGATGTCTAGTGAAGTATAGTAACGGAATGGTTTCACGAAGGCACGTAGAAGCATCGGAAATTGCCTACCTGGAGGAATGTCCGACTCTGATACCTTTGGGCACCGCCGTAGTAACGAATATCGTGTCGAGTAATGCCTCGCAGTGCTACGCGGGTGTCATCTTGGAACTGCCTAACGCTATGAATAAATTCCGGTATGTTGCTGTTTCAATTACGTTCTTACATTTATTTGATTTAGTTGCCAATATGTTCCTTCCTCTAATCGTGGAAGTTCACTAACTTCATCGCTATCACACATCCATCGATCCCTGGTCATCTCCCGACAATGTCTTTCCTTCAAACCACAAACTAAACACTAGGTCTACCATCATCATACCTCTTAAGCCCCAATAAATTTATTCGTGTATATAAATGTTAGTAATCATTGCAAGTAGCATATAATTTAAAATAATTAATTAAAAACTTTAAAAAATGTAAGGAATTTGTCATTTTGTTGCGGCTTTTACTGATAAACATGCAATGAAATTTGTAGGCAATCTTCTTGAAGCTTGAACAAAAAACCCATTCGATTCTGGACTATTAGAATCTGAGAAATTGTGATCAATGGAATTCACGTACAACTCTACTGATAGTTACACTGTTTAGAGACTAACCTGCTCATTTCCTGAAAATTCCATTAAAATGTTACAATATTTGCTTGAGGATTTGTCTTGGACAGATAGGTATCCATCAAAATTGGACAGTTATTCCGTATAGACCATATACAAGGAGAATCCACAAAATAAGTTCCTTTTTAGGACGTCCCACAGTAAGACTTGGGCGTCCTTATGCGATCGATCTGGGGTGGAGGAGGACAACACTCAACAGAAAAAAAATAACCACACAGTAATCCGTTTTAGACCATTATGAATCCAAATCCGCGAAAAAAACCATAGGTGTATGTCTGTGTGTGTGTGTGTGTGTGTGTGTGTGTGTGTAACAAAATCTTGTTTCGTCTGCACAGGCCTTAGTTCTCAACCGATTTTCTAGTTTCAACCGGAAAACTATCTAGTTGTGCACTACCTCGCCGGAATTTCGAATTTTGCCTTTTAAGGGGGGGTTAATGCTTTAAAAACGTGCGTTTGCGTGCATAATCTTGTGTCGTCTGCACAGGCCTTAGTTCTCAACCGATTTTCGTGGTTCTTTTTTCGTTCGACGCGGAATACTATCTGGTTGTGCACTACGGCGCCGGAATTTTGGATTTTGCTTTTTAAGAGGGGAAAAGGGGTAGACCGGGAGCCGAGGCCAAAAACGGTGACTTACGAGTTGAAAGCTACAAACCAATTTTTATTAAAATGTCCTCCAAGGTGAGTAAAAAAATGGATTGCTGCCACTCCAAAGCCCCGTCTTTCCAAGATGGCGGCCGTTTGAAATTGTCAAATTTAGAGAAATGATGACTTACGTAGTTGATGGCTGGAAATAAATTCACTTGCAAGAACTAATTATCCAAAGGTGGAAAATACATCTCTGCCACCCTAATTCCCCGCCCCTGTACAGGCAGAGTCGATCAAATTTTGTCAAAATTTTGACCATTTTTTGACTTATTAGTTGACGGCTGAAATTTTTGTAGTAGGTTGGTATCCACGAGAAAGAAACAAAAAACTATCTCTGCCCTCCCCACCCCCCGTCTTCCGCTGAGCAGAATCGATTCAAAATTGTCACATTTTGACTCAAATTTTGACTCATTAGTTGACGCGTGAATTTTTGTTTACTTGTTCTCTATGCATATCTGGTTAATAAAAAACATCTCTGCCGTTTTGATTCCGCGTCGTTCGTTCAGCAGAGATAGTCCAAAATTTGACCAAATTTGGTCCCAAAATTGACTTATCGAGTTGATGGCTGAAATTTATTTTGCGAGTAGCTAATTATTAGTTCTTTCGAAATTCCTTACTCTGCCATTCTGAATCCGCGTCGTTCATTCAGCAGAGATGGTCCAAATTGATCAAATTTTGGTCCAAAAATGGACTTGTTAGTTGATGGCTGGAAATTGCATAATTATCTCCTACATGCTGCTGTAAGACAATAAAACACACTCTGCCATCTTGGAAACGCGTCGTTTGTGGAGCAGAAGCCAATATGTACAGGAATGTGTGTGTAAAATCTGCAGGGTGAAATTCAGCACCGAAAAATTGACTTATGAGTTGATGGCTGAAATTTATTTTGCGAGTAGCTAATTATTAGTTAGCTAATTATTAATTACGTCCCATTGGATAAGCATTAGATCAGTTTAACCAGTTGGTAAGCGATAAAACTGTTTCACTCGATGTAATTTATTTATTACTTTAGGCAAGAAATACTGACCCCCCCCCCGCTCAACATTTTCCACCATAACATTTCTATCAGCATGGGAGCCTCGAATCTGAAGAGCATTTTAAAATCCATGCTCTACGATACCCAACATGCGAATTCGAGTTCACCCCCCCCCCCCCCACCACCATCCCCCAACGCCAACAATGGTGCCAGTCTGGCACCAAAGCGGAAATACGTCGTAACATTGAACTTTCATCTGTTAGTTTTGGTAGGCAGTCCGTCGAAGTTCACATCCGTATTCAAGGTGAAACACAAAAAAAAAACACAAAATAAGAGGTTTATGGCATCATGGCACCAAGGTGGCACCACTATTAGTTCCATGGTGGTACAGAGAATAATTCATGAAAATCCGGAGGTATAATGAGAATTTTTCCTCAATATCAAAGCTTGGGTACAATTAGTAAGCAGTAAAGGAACCGAAATATTGAAAAATCGGATATTCTGTGAATATTATCCCCCCACTCACCCCTCCCCTTGCGAATTTTGGTACTCTGGTGAAATTATGTACAACTCGGAAGTTATTTGAGTCAAACAAAAAAAGAAACACGCAAATCGGTTGGAAATTGAGGCCTGGGCAGAGTTTACAAGATTATGCACGCAAACGCACGTTTTTTAAGCATTAACCCCCCTAGACCGGGAGCCGAGGCCAAAAACGGTGACTTACGAGTTGAAAGCTACAAACCAATTTTTATTAAAATGTCCTCCAAGGTGAGTAAAAAAATGGATTGCTGCCACTCCAAAGCCCCGTCTTTCCAAGATGGCGGCCGTTTGAAATTGTCAAATTTAGAGAAATGATGACTTACGTAGTTGATGGCTGGAAATAAATTCACTTGCAACAACTAATTATCCAAAGGTGGAAAATACATCTCTGCCACCCTAATTCCCCGCCCCTGTACAGGCAGAGTCGATCAAATTTTGTCAAAATTTTGACCATTTTTTGACTTATTATTTGACGGCTGAAATTTTTGTAGTAGGTTGGTATCCACGAGAAAGAAACAAAAAACTATCTCTGCCCTCCCCACCCCCCGTCTTCCGCTGAGCAGAATCGATTCAAAATTGTCACATTTTGACTCAAATTTTGACTTATTAGTTGACGCGTGAATTTTTGTTTACTTGTTCTCTATGCATATCTGGTTAATAAAAAACATCTCTGCCGTTTTGATTCCGCGTCGTTCGTTCAGCAGAGATAGTCCAAAATTTGACCAAATTTGGTCCCAAAATTGACTTATCGAGTTGATGGCTGAAATTTATTTTGCGAGTAGCTAATTATTAGTTCTTTCGAAATTCCTTACTCTGCCATTCTGAATCCGCGTCGTTCATTCAGCAGAGATGGTCCAAATTGATCAAATTTTGGTCCAAAAATGGACTTGTTAGTTGATGGCTGGAAATTGCATAATTATCTCCTACATGCTGCTGTAAGACAATAAAACACACTCTGCCATCTTGGAAACGCGTCGTTTGTGGAGCAGAAGCCAATATGTACAGGAATGTGTGTGTAAAATCTGCAGGGTGAAATTCAGCACCGAAAAATTGACTTATGAGTTGATGGCTGAAATTTATTTTGCGAGTAGCTAATTATTAGTTCTTTCGAAATTCCTTACTCTGCCATTCTGATTCCGCGTCGTTCATTCAGCAGAGATGGTCCAAATTGGTAAAATTTGGGTCAGCTAAAATTTGAACGGAGATTAGGCCTCTTTTGCGATTCACACTCGTGTTTCTGATTTATCGTACGTAGAAACCCTTAAATTCTCGTAGGGAGCGAACGGTTTGTCCTACAGGGCTCCGCGTGGTCTTAAAAAATTCTATAGTATCTTAAATTGAAGGAAAAACAATACCTTTATATCAACATTTTTTGAGTTAGGGCGTTTTCAAAATTTCAAAATTCATTTTGGAACCCTTAGAACTGACCTACATCTACCAAAATCTTCGGGGCACAACTAGACCCCAAATGGAGCCTACATACCAAATTTCATCAAAATCGGTTAATGCTAAGTGGCAAAAGTGCCGCGTACGGCGTTCGGCGGACGGACGGCCAAATTTTTATTCGATTTTTGGATTCAATTTGGAAATGAAGTAGAATGTGAATAGTGAAGTTAGCTGCAGTTCCTTCTACAGGCTCTTCTCGCTGCGAGCACATCAACATAATGTTAATGACTGTCTGTAGCAGGCGGGTTTACAGGTAGAAACACATAAAGTGAATCTCACCCTTGCGTCATTCGACCAGCATGCAGCATGCTTTGTTGTAGCTAGTGCCAGGCTATGATTTTGAGTAATTAGTACTTTTATCTACTAGCCTTGAGTTTAGTTAGATTTTACTCTGGAATTACGTGGTATTCAAAAATACACAGATAACCAAACACATAATATCCTAGGTAGAAAAAATTTTGAGGGGGTGTTAGACATTTTTTTTTCTTGGTCGATTCCAAAGGTTCATTATTGAAAATAATAAACCAAACATCGGCCGTAGTTCACAGGATGGACATTTCGGGAATACCTAGGTACCTTCAGTACCGATGAGTGAGCCCACATCGGTTCAATACCTAATTACTATTACTATTATTTTTTTTCTTTTGATTGTTCAAAATTATCTTGGTACATTAAATTAGACCTTGGTTCCAGTTGTTTTGGTCCAGTCAAGTACCTACCCAACTATTTCTTCAACTTATTCTTTAAAAACATTCCTCGCATACCTATACTCAATTTTACATTCCACTATTTGAGTGTACGCAAATATTTCGAGAGGTATCCTTTCTATGGTTGTGGCTCGCTAATTTAATATCTTGCATAATAAACATGTTTGGAAATCCTGAGGAATGAGCACACAATACTATTTGACCGAATTGACAGCATTTAATTTCTAACTCACCTATCTAAACAATAACTTCGTGGATGTGAGAAGAGCATATTTCAATCTATGACTATCACTTAGTTAGACCTAAATACCTTTTTTAAATCGATTTTATGGAATTAGTAGGGCAAATTCCTTCGCGCTCATATTATTGACTCTCTTCTAAAATACTGGGAAAACCACAGTAGGCCCTCATAAACAAATTGTACAAGTTCATCATAATTATGAGTACTTATCTATGTAAAACTATTCCTAGTTTAGGTACAAACTAAAACTTTCCTACTTGACGAATTTTTCATGCTTTGCATAAGTAGGAAACCTAGTAGGTAATTTTTGGATGGAATAACCTGTGCCTGGTAAATTAACTACTGATGAGAATTCTTTCCCCTTTGCATTGATAAATAAGAGAAATAACTGGCTAGTAAATTTTATTTTCATTCTAAAGAAAGTGTATAAGTAAAAAAGGTATTTAGGTCTAACTAAGTGATAGTCATAGATTGAAATATGCTCTTCTCACATCCACGAAGTTATTGTTTAGATAGGTGAGTTAGAAATTAAATGCTGTCAATTCGGTCAAATAGTATTGTGTGCTCATTCCTCAGGATTTCCAAACATGTTTATTATGCAAGATATTAAATTAGCGAGCCACAACCATAGAAAGGATACCTCTCGAAATATTTGCGTACACTCAAATAGTGGAATGTAAAATTGAGTATAGGTATGCGAGGAATGTTTTTAAAGAATAAGTTGAAGAAATAGTTGGGTAGGTACTTGACTGGACCAAAACAACTGGAACCAAGGTCTAATTTAATGTACCAAGATAATTTTGAACAATCAAAAGAAAAAAAATAATAGTAATAGTAATTAGGTATTGAACCGATGTGGGCTCACTCATCGGTACTGAAGGTACCTAGGTATTCCCGAAATGTCCATCCTGTGAACTACGGCCGATTTTTGGTTTATTATTTTCAATAATGAACCTTTGGAATCGACCAAGAAAAAAAAATGTCTAACACCCCCTCAAAATTTTTTCTACCTAGGATATTATGTGTTTGGTTATCTGTGTATTTTTGAATACCACGTAATTCCAGAGTAAAATCTAACTAAACTCAAGGCTAGTAGATAAAAGTACTAATTACTCAAAATCATAGCCTGGCACTAGCTACAACAAAGCATGCTGCATGCTGGTCGAATGACGCAAGGGTGAGATTCACTTTATGTGTTTCTACCTGTAAACCCGCCTGCTACAGACAGTCATTAACATTATGTTGATGTGCTCGCAGCGAGAAGAGCCTGTAGAAGGAACTGCAGCTAACTTCACTATTCACATTCTACTTCATTTCCAAATTGAATCCAAAAATCGAATAAAAATTTGGCCGTCCGTCCGCCGAACGCCGTACGCGGCACTTTTGCCACTTAGCATTAACCGATTTTGATGAAATTTGGTATGTAGGCTCCATTTGGGGTCTAGTTGTGCCCCGAAGATTTTGGTAGATGTAGGTCAGTTCTAAGGGTTCCAAAATGAATTTTGAAATTTTGAAAACGCCCTAACTCAAAAAATGTTGATATAAAGGTATTGTTTTTCCTTAAATTTAAGATACTATAGAATTTTTTAAGACCACGCGGAGCCCTGTAGGACAAACCGTTCGCTCCCTACGAGAATTTAAGGGTTTCTACGTACGATAAATCAGAAACACGAGTGTGAATCGCAAAAGAGGCCTAATCTCCGTTCAAATTTTAGCTGACCCAAATTTTACCAATTTGGACCATCTCTGCTGAATGAACGACGCGGAATCAGAATGGCAGAGTAAGGAATTTCGAAAGAACTAATAATTAGCTACTCGCAAAATAAATTTCAGCCATCAACTCATAAGTCAATTTTTCGGTGCTGAATTTCACCCTGCAGATTTTACACACATATTCCTGTACATATTGGCTTCTGCTCCACAAACGACGCGTTTCCAAGATGGCAGAGTGTGTTTTATTGTCTTACAGCAGCATGTAGGAGATAATTATGCAATTTCCAGCCATCAACTAACAAGTCCATTTTTGGACCAAAATTTGATCAATTTGGACCATTTCTGCTGAATGAACGACGCGGATTCAGAATGGCAGAGTAAGGAATTTCGAAAGAACTAATAATTAGCTACTCGCAAAATAAATTTCAGCCATCAACTCGATAAGTCAATTTTGGGACCAAATTTGGTCAAATTTTGGACTATCTCTGCTGAACGAACGACGCGGAATCAAAACGGCAGAGATGTTTTTTATTAACCAGATATGCATAGAGAACAAGTAAACAAAAATTCACGCGTCAACTAATAAGTCAAAATTTGAGTCAAAATGTGACAATTTTGAATCGATTCTGCTCAGCGGAAGACGGGGGGTGGGGAGGGCAGAGATAGTTTTTTGTTTCTTTCTCGTGGATACCAACCTACTACAAAAATTTCAGCCGTCAACTAATAAGTCAAAAAATGGTCAAAATTTTGACAAAATTTGATCGACTCTGCCTGTACAGGGGCGGGGAATTAGGGTGGCAGAGATGTATTTTCCACCTTTGGATAATTAGTTGTTGCAAGTGAATTTATTTCCAGCCATCAACTACGTAAGTCATCATTTCTCTAAATTTGACAATTTCAAACGGCCGCCATCTTGGAAAGACGGGGCTTTGGAGTGGCAGCAATCCATTTTTTTACTCACCTTGGAGGACATTTTAATAAAAATTGGTTTGTAGCTTTCAACTCGTAAGTCACCGTTTTTGGCCTCGGCTCCCGGTCTAGGGGGGTTAATGCTTAAAAAACGTGCGTTTGCGTGCATAATCTTGTAAACTCTGCCCAGGCCTCAATTTCCAACCGATTTGCGTGTTTCTTTTTTTGTTTGACTCAAATAACTTCCGAGTTGTACATAATTTCACCAGAGTACCAAAATTCGCAAGGGGAGGGGTGAGTGGGGGGATAATATTCACAGAATATCCGATTTTTCAATATTTCGGTTCCTTTACTGCTTACTAATTGTACCCAAGCTTTGAAATTGAGGAAAAATTCTCATTATACCTCCGGATTTTCATGAATTATTCTCTGTACCACCATGGAACTAATAGTGGTGCCACCTTGGTGCCATGATGCCATAAACCTCTTATTTTGTGTTTTTTTTTTTGTGTTTCACCTTGAATACGGATGTGAACTTCGACGGACTGCCTACCAAAACTAACAGATGAAAGTTCAATGTTACGACGTATTTCCGCTTTGGTGCCAGACTGGCACCATTGTTGGCGTTGGGGGATGGTGGTGGGGGGGGGGGGGGGGTGAACTCGAATTCGCATGTTGGGTATCGTAGAGCATGGATTTTAAAATGCTCTTCAGATTCGAGGCTCCCATGCTGATAGAAATGTTATGGTGGAAAATGTTGAGCGGGGGGGGGGGGTCAGTATTTCTTGCCTAAAGTAATAAATAAATTACATCGAGTGAAACAGTTTTATCGCTTACCAACTGGTTAAACTGATCTAATGCTTATCCAATGGGACGTCCCCTGGAATGCATGCATTACTAAACAATATGTTTTTATGTACCTATACAATTTTTATTGAAAAATTATGAAATTGACAGGAATTGTTCCGCAAACTTTCTATTATTTTTCCCTCAATGCACTTGAAATACCTTGTAACGAGCTTCGAAGTGCCCTCTGCATAGAAATACTGTTCCTTCATTTTAGTGAAAAGGTCTGAAGGGGCCAAGTTGGGATTGAACGGTGGGTGATTCAGAAGCCGACCAAACTATTTCAGAAGAACCGTTGTGGACCTTAGAGAATTCCTAGTAGAACTTGTCAAATATCGGGACTGTAGGTCGATTCTCTAACTCGTTATGGGATAATAGCGACAACGAAGTGTCGTTATGATAACAATAACGATTAATAGCGACGATCGCGATTCTGCAGACGCGAAATAGCGACAACTGTCGCTCAGTCGTCGCTATTTCGGCCGAAAAGTGTCGTTACCATCTCGGCGGCTCGAAACCCCCCGGTATGGATTACGACAACCGTCTTTATGAAAAAGTAGCTTAAAACGCTCTTTAATTCCTAACCTATTCGAAGTCATATTTCAGTTTCCGAGTTGCTCTGTGCATTTCCGTATTGTGGGTTATTAGTTTTTTTAATCAAATCATTTTGAGAATAAAATTTATACATTCGTACATAATTTCTGGTGAATATGTAAAAAATAATATCCGACCCTCATAATGAGCAGTTTATTCGCCGTTTTAATTTGTGTCTTACTTGATTTTTTCTACAATTGTATTAAATAAAAATCGTAGTATTTATATTATTTCAAGCTGTTAATTCGTATAGAAATTCATGCACTCTGTTGATCATAGTAAAGGGAGTATTTTCAATGGAATTGAGTTTTTCACTATCAGCAGCATTTTTTATATCAACATTGAATGATGATAAAAATAATTATACTGTCATTTTCGGAAATTGGTAGGTAAGTACATAAAATTAAAATAGTTAGCTTATAAAATAGGTAGATTCTATTTGAATTTTTAACTATTTTATTAGTTAGCTTATAAAATAGGTAGATTCTATTTGAATTTTTAACTATTTTATTAAATGTGTGCCTGCATAAAAACTTCCGAAAATGAAGAAAACCCCTAAAATTGATAATTTTTTGCTAAAATAATTGTGATGATAATGCTCTTTTTTATACCAACTTACCTGCTATTACCCGAGAAAATATTTACCACGAATTTACGATTGTTTATATCCGTAATCGACGTCGACGGTAGGAGAGAATATGACGTGGTAGATGAAAATTGTAACATAAAATTGAATCAAAGAAATATGAATGTGAAGGTAGATAAATAAATTACGTCATGAATCTTACGTTTTATTGAATACAATAATATTATGTTCATTCAGTCTTATAACGTACATGAAACTTTACATGAGTAAAACAGCGATTCATAAATTTTGAAGTGATATTAGGTTTTTTTTACCCTTGAGAGTGAAATACATCTATTTTGTTCTGAAAAGACAGCGGGAACTCCGAAATTTTCGTTAGTAGGGGTTAGGTACTTGTTTCCTAGAATCTGTAACAATAATGTATACCGCACACAATTAGGCAGTTAGCTATGGACTTCTCACTCAAAGTAGTTGAAGGTACCAATAAGTATGGATGTGTGAGTATGTATAAACGATAAATAACAAGACGATTCATTACCTTGTAGTAAGATGGACAGACAGTTGATTATTCGAAGCATCGTGGACAGACGAAATTCATACCAACGTGACTGATGAATTCGATTTATGAAAAGTAATTCTTTCCATTTATCATTATTCCATGATACAAAAGCACGAATCACGAGAAAAACTCCGTTTTTACGCGTCATTCCTTTCTATATTCACCACGGCAAAAAATATGAATCCGACATTTTGCAAACTGCAGTGATCTCCTACCCGTGATAACAATTGGAAACTATTATCAATACGTCTTCCCATTGGCTAAAAATCACGCGTTGCTACCTTTCGCTCGCTCTAGACCGAAATATTGTCGGATCACATAGCGACGTCGTTATTTTGAAATGTAACGACCAAACTTCGCTCTGCCCGATTAGAGAATTCCAATGTCGTTATCGACCTGTCGTTGCACGGGAGGGATACCGAATCCGACGCGATAACGTCAACCAAATAGCGAGTTACAGAATCGACCTGCTGGGGCCATCCAGAAAGAAACAATGTTATCGCATAGCTTTCAAAAAATATATTTCCTTCATCAGGGCTCAAGTTTTTCATACCGTGGGTCGATAAACACAACATCTTATAATTCCTAGTAGGTTTGGTTCTTCGGTTTAGATACAGTGGGACTTCGACAATACGGCGCCTGTAGGTCGATTCTCTAACTCGTTATGGGATAATAGCGACAACGAAGTGTCGTTATGATAACAATAACGATTAATGTTCATGTGGAATTGAGTTTTTCACTATCAGCAGCATTTTTTATATCAACATTGAATGATGATAAAAATAATTATACTGTCATTTTCGGAAATTGGTAGGTAAGTACATAAAATTAAAATAGTTAGCTTATAAAATAGGTAGATTCTATTTGAATTTTTAACTATTTTATTAGTTAGCTTATAAAATAGGTAGATCCTAGTTGAATTTTTTACTATTCTATAAAATGTGTGTCTGCATAAAAGCTTCCTAAAATGAAAAAAAAAACACCTAAAATTGATAATCTTTTGCTAAAATAATAGTGTTGATAATGCTCTTTTTTATACCAACTTACCTGCTATTACCTGAGAAAATATTTACCACGAATTTACGATTGTTTATATCCGTAATCGACATCAACGGTAGGAGAGAATATGACGTGGTAGATGAAAATTGTAACATAAAATTGACTTAAAGAAATTTGAATGTGAAGGTAGATAAATAAATTACGTCATGAATTTTACGTTTTATTGAATACAATAATATTATGTTCATTCAGTCTTATAACGTACATGAAACTTTAACCCATTCAACCCCGAGCCTGATACGCTTGTCCCACCCCCACGGCCCATGCTGCGGAATGCGAGGAATGGGAGAACTGGAGGGGCCATGCAACAGGAGGCTGGTAAAGGCGCAAAACATCTGATTTCCACAATCCATCGTGTTATCTAGGTCGAGCAAAGGGTGCTAATGGGAAAACTGCCAGGCCAAGGTTATACAACCCTCCCAGGCCTCAGCCAACATTTTTGAACAGATTGAGGTTACCTGTGAGCCATGGCATCATATGCTGTCACCGGGCCGACCGAAATTCCGCCCTGACATCATATGATGTCATCGGGGTTGAATGGGTTAAAGACTAAAACAGCGATTCATAAATTTTGAAGTGATATTAGGTTTTTTTTACCATTGAGAGTGAATTACATCTATTTTGTTCTGAAAAGACATCGAGAACTCAAAAATGTTTGATAGTAGGTAGGCAGGTACTTGTTTCCCGGAATCTGTAACAATAACACTAGATTACAAAATTTAGGGGTGGTCTGGCTGCCTCGTTCTTTCACCACTTTTCTTATGGTATTTGGTGCGCTGAATCCGAATCTGACGTCAGTTTTTTTTGTTTATGTCGGATTTTCAAGATATAGCTAGTTTTAAGATTTTTCTAGTTCTCACTTTTCTTCATTTTTTAGTGAAAACTCATCTTGCTCAAATCTCCTCAAAAAGTACTCAGACTTATAGGAAATTTCATGTAGAATCCAAATATGTACTTAGTTTTTAAGTAAAACTGTGTTAAACCCCCTATTTTCCACAAAACGTATCAAAAAACACCGGTTCTCAACGTTTTTTCTTCGGGTTTTCCCTTACATTTTGCCACTTGAAAAAAAAAAATTAAGGCTAAAAAAAAATTTCTCGGGCTTTTAATTTGTAGGGGGGACACCCCAGAGGAGAATGAGACCAATCGCAGCCTCCTAAACCCATTAATATCGAAGGAATGAGCTTTTTCATGGCACTGAGATGAAAATTCACAAAAAACCGTTAGTTAATTTTTCGAGATAAGTATGTGCGTTCCTAAATCTGTTTTCCTCAAATGGATTTTCCTTTCTTCTACATTTTTTATGCTTGTCACCTATTAAGAGTAAGATCGAAAATAGGTACTCATAGGGGGAGTAAATCATAATTGGGAAACACTTGTTTTGTTAAGTGATTTTAATTCAGTTTTACAAACGAAACACAATAAACTGCAGAAAAGTTAACGGTGTTAATCTGTTTCATGAAGGCTCAGATGAATCAAAAGTTGGTAAAATGTTTGGTTATTCCTCCACCTCAGAGGTTTCATCGCCGGCATCTATGTAGAGAAAACTTCGCCGCCTGAGGTAAATCTCTTTTTAAGGTCCAACAATAGTCCGCCATCATGTGAACTTCCCAATACCCTTTGTACCGTTCTTCCATGGTTTCCATATCTTGGTGGAACCTCTGAGGTGGAGGAATAACCAAACATTTTACCAACTTTTGATTCATCTGAGCCTTCATGAAAAAGATTCACACCGTTAACTTTTCTGAAGTTTATTGTGTTTCGTTTGTAAAACTGAATTAAAATCACTTAACAAAACAAGAGTTTCCCAATTATGATTTACTCCCCCTATGAGTACCTATTTTCGATCTTACTCTTAATAGGTGACAAGCATAAAAAATGTAGAAGAAAGGAAAATCCATTTGAGGAAAACAGATTTAGGAACGCACATACTTATCTCGAAAAATTAACTAACGGTTTTTGTGAATTTTCATCTCAGTGCCATGAAAAAGCTCATTCCTTCGATATTAATGGGTTTAGGAGGCTGCGATTGGTCTCATTCTCCTCTGGGGTGTCCCCCCTACAAATTAAAAGCCCGAGAAATTTTTTTTTAGCCTTAATTTTTTTTCAAGTGGCAAAATGTAAGGGAAAACCCGAAGAAAAAACGTTGAGAACCGGTGTTTTTTGATACGTTTTGTGGGAAATAGGGGGTTTAACACAGTTTTACTTAAAAACTAAGTACATATTTGGATTCTACATGAAATTTCCTATAAGTCTGAGTACTTTTTGAGGAGATTTGAGCAAGATGAGTTTTCACTAAAAAATGAAGAAAAGTGAGAACTAGAAAAATCTTAAAACTAGCTATATCTTGAAAATCCGACATAAACAAAAAAAAAACTGACGTCAGATTCGGATTCAGCGCACCAAATACCATAAGAAAAGTGGTGAAAGAACGAGGCAGCCAGACCACCCCTAAATTTTGTAATCTAGTGTAATGTATACTGCACACAATTAGGCAGTTAGCTATGGTCTTCTCACTCAAAGTAGTTGATAGTAGGTACGAATAAGTATGGATGTGTGAGTATGTATAAACGATAAATAACAAGACGATTCATTACCTTGTAGTAAGATGGACAGACAGTTGATTATTCGAAGCATCGTGGACGGACGAAATTCAAACCAATGTGACTGATGAATTCGATTTATGAAAAGGAATTCCTTCCATTTATCATTATTCCATCATACAAATTCCGTTTTTAAGCGTCTTTCCTTTGTATATTCACCACGGCAAAAATTATGAATCCGACATTTTGCAAACTGCAGTGAACTTCAACTACCCGTGATAACAATTGGAATCTATTATCAATACGTCTTCCCAATGGCTAAAAATCATGTATTGCTACCTTTCGCTCGCCCTAGACCGAAATATTGTCGGATCACATAGCGACGTCGTTATTTTGAAATGTAACGACCAAACTTCGCTCTGCCCGATTATAGAATTCCAATTTCGTTATCGACCTGTCGTTGCACGGGAGGGATACCGAATCCGACGCCATAACGTCAACCAAATAGCGAGTTGCAGAATCGGCCTACTGATTGAGGATTCGTCCCGACGTATTTGAGCCGAACCGAACCTACTAGAAACTCTCTATTGTCATGAAAGAGACAAATACCGGATGTCAATTTTACTAGTCTCCATTTCAATTTCAACTCCTGATCGTAGTTGAGGCGCTAATTATTTTTCCATTATTTCCCGTGGTTATCAATGAAGGTTATTTTGTCAGAAAGTTTCTGCCAGCAAAACATCGTTAGGTATCTCAAGGTTGTAGGGCACTAGATAAAGTAGATGGTACGGGGTATGGACGGAAATTTTTTATTCGATTTCCGGATTCTACGTACATACTTTAAAACATAAAACCATCAATTTCTTTTTTTTTTTGTTGTGGGGGTAACTATTTTTCCTTGCTCAGTTCCTCAGGTGCACTATTGAAAATAATAAACCAAAAGGGAACTTAATTTTTGGTTACCCCTCGTATGACCATTTCAGGTTGAATTATCGTCCAACTGCCATTCCTGGCGTCGCTGACATCATCAGCTGTCTTCCACTGAGATCAGATTTGGTTCTGATGATTTCGCTCATGGCTACTTATTGCTTTACCCGTTTAAGTGGAGCGGGCTTCACTAATGGCCCAACTAGACAAATTATCAGGACCGGCGATCCCGCCCACACCTTTTCAATAATCCCCCGAGCCGACTGGCCTTAACTCCGACGATTTCACGGGAACGGGTGCTTTAAACCAGATAACGGCCGTTAGCCTCGTATGACTACAGACAGACGTACAGAGCCAAAATTCCTCTGAAACACAAAATAGTGATTTTCAACTTGCTCCATTGCGCCAACAATCGTTTTGGCTAATCTTTCTATTGGTACTTAAGAATTATCGTAAATTACAAGTTCTTGATTTGAGTTACTTTATTTGTATTATGTTTCAGGTATCTCGTGTTTTTGGACAAAGGCTCAGTCCGCTACACTCAACATAGTGAGCTCAGAGTAGTTTGTGATGTCTACCAAGCTTGTACCTCCACGATCGACCGTTATTACGTTAAAGACTGCCTTAGCCTCTACCCCGATAGGTTTTCGTTGAGGCTTAAGATTGGCGAGACAGTCGATGTGAAGAGAAGATGTGAGTTTCTCAGAGCCCGCAATTTGTAGTTCAGCTCATTAAGGGAGAATATTTTTTTTACAGGTGGCAGAAGAGACTGTCTGCTATGTGGACTAATCCTCATTGACGTAATTTTGACATGGATATGTCTTAGTTCTGGGAGTCATTCCAAAATTTTCGACACACAAAACAATGCAACAAAAAATTGCAACGTTTTCATGCAGCGATTTCATGCAACCGTTTTTTGACATTTTCATGTCTTTCCTATGGCACATAAATGAAAAATCGTCACGCGGGGATCGTCAAGCGGGGAGCGTTATGAGGGGAGCGTTACGCGGAAATTTCTGATGCTTTTCACTTACAACCAATCGTTCCTAGGGAAAACTAACTTCCTCATTTTCCACCCCACAAAAATCGTTCACCACTCATTGGAAAGCTCTCAATTAATTAAATATGGTACATGGTCCCTAATATGAATGTAGCTGTACGGAAAGCTGAATTATGCGCATGTTTAATAATGATCGTGAGTCACGAATGAGATGTCAATATGATCGTGAGGAAAATAGGCATCGTCATCCACCAGATCCCTTTGAAGCGTTACGATAGGCAGGGTCAATGGCGAATGCTGAAGGCGCCTGAGTGGTCACTGATCAGCTGAGTGAGCTCCAAAGCCATTTTCACTCCTGTTGAACGCAGGAAGCTGACATTTGAGAGGCAGGGTCAATTGAGAATGCTGAAGGCGCCTGATTGTGCACTGATCAGCTGAGTGAGCTCCAAAGCCTTTTTCTCTCCTGTTGAACGCAGGAAGCTACATTCGATTCATTTAAATTGCCATCATAAGACATTTCCATGTACAGATGTATCTGCATGCAGTGTAGATTCTCGTTTTTCTTTTTTGATTAAGAAAAAGGTGGAATGCATAAGGAGATCCTAAAAAAATCATGAAGATTTAAAATAAATTTACCACAATCTGGACGATTTTAGCAGGGGGGGGGGGGGGGTACAACTCGTAAGCCAACCTGTATAACAAGATTACGAAACCTACCCTTAGTAAAAAGATTATTTTTGTACTTCTCGTTTTGTTCCCTTCGTATTTATGAAAAGTGTGTCCGAGGCGAGAAGAGGTTTCGTTTTTACATAGAAAAAGGCTCGAAACAATTCCAAGGAAAAGATTACACTAGCTGCTCCTTTCCACGTTTCCTTGAAAGTCTCCTTTTGGAAGAACGGGAAGTAAAAAAATTACATATTTTCAGACCACGGCCTGTTGATGTGTAAACTATACTTGCTCTTGATGTTGCATTGCTTTTCTGATTGCAACCCGTCTAATTTCGTGACGCTGGGTAGTTAGTAGGTACTGCCATCTTTCCCATAGCTTATAGAGTATTTTTGTACTTGCCGTTTCGTTTCACACGTATCTACTCCCACACGCGAAATGTTCCTTGACGCCAAAAGCCAACCTTTGGTGTTTGAAAAAATCTGTTGTCTACGCGAGGGTGCGCTACGTGAGGATAACCTCAGAGTAGATGGAGTTGTTTTTCTACCACTACCTATCCACTTCGTCATTAATATTGAAGTTATTTTAATTCAATTCTCATTATTGTTTCATTTACTATGGGTTCCAATTTTTCTCCAATAGGTTTTACTATCATTTGTTAGGTAGGTACTATCATACTTCTTTATTCATTTTACTGGTATCTATATACCGTAAGGGTGTCTCACGGGAACCGGACGAAAAACAAAAGAATGTAACTCCAATGGTTGAAGTCTTAAATTTTTTATATTTTTATCAGAAGGTAGGGAATTAAATGCCATTTTAAGTTTTAAAAATAACATCGGACAAATGGTGCCCATCTTGTTCGAAACACGTGGCAAGTCTGTCCAGGAAGTTTCGGTGGACGCGCTCCAGTAAGTCTTGATCAATTGACGCAACTTGAGACGTTATTTCTTCCTTCAAAGCTTCCAAAGTGGAGGGTTTTGATTCATAAACGCTTGATTTAAGGTATCCCCAAAGGAAGAAGTCACACGACGTCAAGTCTGGGGACCTTGGGGGCCATTGCACGTCCCCAGAGCGTGACACAAGGCGATTGGGGAACATCTGGCGCAAGAGGGCGATTGCGGCTCTGGAAGTGTGAGGGGGTTCCCCATCTTGCTGAAACCAAACAAGCTGTGGGTAATCAGTAGGTTTCAACTGCTGAACGATTGGCAACTTGTACGGATGCCACTTTAAATTACGCTTGATGATTCGATTGAGAGAAGCGGGTGAAATGTGGAGTGATTGAGCTCGTTTGCGCACAGAATGGCCCGGGCTTTGGAGACTCTCTGGGGACGTACAATGGCCCCCAAGGTCCCCAGACTTGACGTCGTGTGACTTCTTCCTTTGGGGATACCTTAAATCACGCGTTTATGAATCAAAACCCTCCACTTTGGAAGCTTTGAAGGAAGAAATAACGTCTCAAGTTGCGTCAATTGATCAAGACTTACTGGAGCGCGTCCACCGAAACTTCCTGGACAGACTTGCCACGTGTTTCGAACAAGATGGGCACCATTTGTCCGATGTTATTTTTAAAACTTAAAACGGCATTTAATTCCCTACCTTCTGATAAAAATATAAAAAATTTAATACTTCAACCATTGGAGTTACATTCATTTGTTTTTCGTCCGGTTCCCGTGAGACACCCTGTATGTTACAAGCGGGTAAAGACAAAATAAACACGACAACTCTTCTCAAATTTGCACAATATAATATTTCACTTAAACCAAAAACTGAGAGCCAAAACAATAAAACTGAGAAAGTAACAAAAAATCGTCCTTATTCAGGTCTACCAAAACCAGGACTGCAACATGCCCTAAAATCGGTAAATTACCCTCAAAACCCACAACAATATATCGATACCTTGAAGCACAAAGGCGCTATGTCCAAAAACGACGTTTTGAGAAAAACGCTTAAGAAGTTTTCACCAGTGCACAATTCCTAAAATAATGGCTTATTACACCAAACTCCTTAATTTCTTCAAGAAATTTTCAAGCTATAATCGTCAAGAAGGTCAACAATAGTTTTGTTGAAATTGAGTTTTTCTGAAATTAAAAAAAAAATAAAAATGTGGAAGATGGATGGACATAGCGCCTTTGTGCTTTAAGGTATCGATATATGCAGTTGATTATTGACAACTAATAAATAATATCTATAATAAAAAATAAATAATACTAAAAAATAATTAGATTTCAATTTCAAAAACATAAATAATATCTAAGTAGGGATTTCTTATAATATTCATAAGAAATCGAAAAATATTATTGAATAATAAAACCTTCGGTAAATTTGGTCTGTAAGGGAGTATTATATTGTTTAAGTAGTTATGTTAAATCCTCAAGTCAGATTTGGTATATCCTGAGGTTTGACAAGAAGAAAATGCTCGAACTTCTGAAATGGGGTGCTTTTTCTATCAGAAACCTTAAATAATCATCAAATACTTGCTCAAGTTCCTCCTCAGTGGAGGAACTCTGCCAGATGGACTCTGCCATAAGCTCCATCCTTTCTTCCATAACTTTTATCATGAAAAAGAAAAAAATAATATCCTATCCAAAAGGGGAACAAAAGTAAAAACAAGGAGTAAAAATCCGCCAAAGTAACCTTGCCACTTAACTTATAAGCGTCACGTTAACGTCACTACAGGAGTTTACGTTTTCACGATTTCACGGAGGAGATCTGAAAAAAATGACGTGGAAAGTTAGCATCTACGAGTGCTCGCGCTATCTGCTCTTTTTCATTTTTCGCGTTTTGTCAACACGGGAAGTACAAAAATACTCTTATGTAGCAGAGAAATCAACGTCAAACTGTCAAACATTCAAATAATCCTCTTGTTTTATTTGACAGGTGAATGGATGGAGGGAACGGTTGTGTGTATCGACTGTTCGATCGTCCAGCTCCGCTTTTCTGATGGTTCGTCGGAATGGTATCCTAGAGGGTCCTATAAGTTTAAACAAATCTTATATGGGGAGCCTAATACATCTCATCCATTGAAGTACCTACAAAGGCTTCAGCGCATCAGGGAAAAGGTAATAGTCTCGTATTATATTGTCTTAACCCATTTCCAGCCACTGATGCGTTTTCGCATCGTCATATTTATGATTTTTTCAAATACTGAAAATAGTGGAAAATCTTTGCAAAAGCATTTTTTCTCGTTCATGCTGTTTCTAAAATTTTCAGAAAAAATTTCCTTTGACGTTCGGGAGCGGAATGCGATTTTGGAAATTTTTTGAAAATGAGGCCTTTTGGCGAAAGACATGATTATGGTGGCTCAAATTCGATTCTCGGCGAGTGAGCCTTCTGGGCCATGTGTTGAAACAGATTACGATCCTCAGACTTTTACATTTTACCAAAAACAAAGAACTGGATAAATCATATCGCTTTGGAAAACTCTCAAATCCCATTAAAAAGTAAAATTCATAAAATATCGAGTATTTTTTTTGCTCTCGATTGGTGAGCAAATGATGCTTTAATTCGGCCGGCATTCTGTAAAACAGTTCATCCTGCTCTCCTCATAATTCAGTTATTTCTACCCTTGGCTTGAAATGGGTTGAGATGATTCATCATAAGGTAAACCAAATTTCAAGGGGATCACTGAGCGCATGATCTCGTAGATACAGGGTGAGCCAAAACAGATGGTGCAGTTTTCAAAGGGCGATTAATAACAAACGGCACCACTTAAAAGAATGCGGTTTATTTTATTTGACTCCACACCTCACCCCATTTTGATAACTTAGGTCCTAAAAATTACGTCATGAAGGTGGGCGCCCTCAGCAGTGATACATTGATAAAGGCCACTTGGCTAATTTTTTCAGTTCGGTTTCTCCACTTCCATCTCTCTGGAGCGGTTAACAAACAAAATTTCCGCTGTTGATGTAGCCACAACCCAAGAGAAATTCACGAGAGACCTCTCCACTCCCCGAAAGTCACGGTCTGGTGCGCCGTTTCCAAATTTGGGGTGATCGGACCTTATTTTTTTGAGGAGGGCGTAAGAACTGTTACTGTCAACTTTCAGATTTAGCTTTCCATGCTGGAAACATATTTTGAACCCGAATTGGACCAGTTCTCTGAAGAAGAGGATATGGGGGATATCTGCTTTCAACAAGATGGGGCTACAGTCCACACAGCACAAATCTCGATGGTGAAACTGCAGCAGATGCTTCCTGGTCGCCTTGTCTTTCTCAGGGGTGATGTCGGGTGGCCGCCGAGATCACCAGATTTAAGTCTGTGCGATTTTTTAATATGGGGACTACTTGAAAGAAAAGGTGTTCAAACATTGGCCTCACACTCTGTGAGACCTCAAGACACGAATCAGGGAAGAAATTGCCGCGATTCCCATCGAAATGTGCCAGAGAGCAATTGAAAACTTCAAAAATCGCCTTCATCAATGTATCGCTGCTGAGGGCGCCCACCTTCCTGACGTAATTTTTAGGACCTAAGTTATCAAAATGGAGTGAGGTGTGGAGTCAAATACAATTAACCGCATTCTTCTAAGTGGTGTCGTTTGTTTTTAATCGCCCTTTGAAACTGCACCATCTGTTTTGCCTCACCCTGTATAATAATAATTGAGCCTCGTTTCAAATTAGGTCATGTACGAATATAATTGTCCAAATGAAGACTACTATTCAAGTGTCTCGGTAAGCACTGTTTGTATGCAAGGATCTGATGATTTTGTTTATTTCAGATTGCTCCTGAGATAATTGAAGACCAAGAAGGAGGTACAGTTCATAATTTATCGCAAATCAATTGTATTTATATACACATTAAACCTGTTTTCTCTTGGTTTGAATCATCAATGTTTAGCAGGGTACAACTTTGTGTCAAATATGCGGATACTGGCTAATGAGGAATTTCACCGAATTCTGTTTGCATTTTTCCTGAATAGCTAATGGCGTGGGATACATGAAAATCGGGTTGATTTCGGAAAAAAGTCTCCTGTTATTTTTGGGAGACAATCAAAATTTATGATTTAAAAAAATAACCGGGAAAACGGTCCTCTTCAACGTGAAGCGGGAACGCTCGCTGATTGGCTGTTTGGATCACCGTCTTCTCTCAGTGTTGCCCGATGGTACGACGAAATCGTGTTATCTAAGAGGAAAGTTATCTAACAAAAACAGGGGAAACCTAATTTTCCCCATCTTGCTTTTTCTCCAGTTTTTCGATTTCGATCTTTACTGGTTTTGTGGAATGTTGCATCTGGGGACTATAGATTTCACAATCTCAGCACTTCAAGCGGCCGTAAATGAACTATTCCAGGATGACGTCATCCTCCCGGTTTTTTTAAACGTTCATATTTTCTACACTGTTTTGTTTATTCGTAAATTAGGAAGTACGGGCTGAAAGTTTGTCATAGTGGGTTTTTCGAGGTACTGACTCCGATTTTGGGGTCAAAAATAGGAAATTTCGACATGGTGAAATTCCTCATTCGATGCCTCATTCGGAGTACAAACTCTACCGTGCGTTCGCTTAGTGTGGTGTGAAGTATAACCTCTCGTTTGTGGACTATAAAACGATAACTGGTATAATTTGTTGGTTTGAGCAGACTTCGTTGACCTGATAGTTATGTTAGGCAAAGTCTCATTCAGGTGGTTCTCACTTCTTAGGATCTTTCTGTTCGCTGAACATCACCTTTGAGTAGTTCGGTTTCTGAAAATTCCACACGAACCAATTCGTTGTATGAATATGAACGAAAACTGTCGGGTACTACGAATTCAAAATCTACACCACGTTTTGACACATATTTGGCTTCCGAGTCTACCAAGGTAGCGTAGGTAAGCTTTGTTTTCACTTTTCAGGGTTGAAAAAAAAATTCTCCAAAATCGAAATTTCCACTCGCGTTTTACGTTTCAGACCATTCTGAACAATTTTGGTTCCGTGTCTGTGTGTCTGTCTTAAAATCCTTGTAACCGGCATAACGATACGAAGTTATTGTCCGATTTCGATGAAATTTTCAGGGATATTGCTGGTTGGCGTGTAGACAGTCCTTATGAAAATCATCACCCCCGGACTGATAGTAGCCGCTGCGCATGTGCAAACGTGAATTCCTTGTAACAGCCATAACTTCCACATCTTCCATCCGATTTCGATGAAATTTTCAGGGATTGTGCAGATTGGGTTGTAGATGGTCCCCTATTAAAATCATCATCCCCGGACTGTATAGCCGCTGCGCATGCGCAAACGTGAATTCCTTGTAACAGCCATAACTTCTACATTTTCCATCCGATTTCTATGAAACTCTCATGGATGTTACAGATTAGTATTTAGATGGTCCCCTATTAAAATCATCACCCCCGGACTGTATAGCTGCTGCGCATGCGCAAACGTGAATTCCTTGTAACAGCCATAAATTCCACATCTTCCATCCGATTTCGATGAAATTTTCATGGATTGTGCAGATTGGGTTGTAGATGGTCCCCTATTAAAATCATCACCCCGGACTGATAGTAGCCGCTGCGCATGCGCAAACGTGAATTCCTTGTAACAGCCATAACTTCCACATCTTCCATCCGATTTCGATGAAATTTTCAGGGATTGTGCAGATTGGGTTGTAGATGGTCCCCTATTAAAATCATCATCCCCGGACTGTATAGCCGCTGCGCATGCGCAAACGTGAATTCCTTGTAACGGCCATAACTTCTACATTTTCCATCCGATTTATATGAAACTCTCATGGATGTTACAGATTAGTATTTAGATGGTCCCCTATTAAAATCATCACCCCCGGACTGTATAGCCGCTGCGCATGCGCAAACGTGAATTCCTTGTAACAGCCATAACTTCCACATCTTCCATCCGATTTCAATGAAATTTTCAGGGATTGTGCTGGTTGGCGTGTAGACAGTCCTTATGAAAATCATCACCCCCGGACTGATAGTAGCCGCTGCGCATGCGCAAACGTGAATTCCTTGTAACAGCCATAACTTCCACATCTTCCATCCGATTTCGATGAAATTTTCATGGATTTTGCAGATTGGGTTGTAGATGGTCCCCTATTAAAATCATCACCCCCGGACTGTATAGCCGCTGCGCATGCGCAAACGTGAATTCCTTGTAACGGCCATAACTTCTACATTTTCCATCCGATTTCTATGAAACTCTCATGGATGTTACAGATTAGTATTTAGATGGTCCCCTATTAAAATCATCACCCCCGGACTGTATAGCTGCTGCGCATGCGCAAACGTGAATTCCTTGTAACAGCCATAAATTCCACATCTTCCATCCGATTTCGATGAAATTTTCATGGATTGTGCAGATTGGGTTGTAGATGGTCCCCTATTAAAATCATCACCCCGGACTGATAGTAGCCGCTGCGCATGCGCAAACGTGAATTCCTTGTAACAGCCATAACTTCCACATCTTCCATCCGATTTCGATGAAATTTTCAGGGATTGTGCAGATTGGGTTGTAGATGGTCCCCTATTAAAATCATCATCCCCGGACTGTATAGCCGCTGCGCATGCGCAAACGTGAATTCCTTGTAACGGCCATAACTTCTACATTTTCCATCCGATTTCTATGAAACTCTCATGGATGTTACAGATTAGTATTTAGATGGTCCCCTATTAAAATCATCACCCCCGGACTGTATAGCCGCTGCGCATGCGCAAACGTGAATTCCTTGTAACAGCCATAACTTCCACATCTTCCATCCGATTTCAATGAAATTTTCAGGGATTGTGCAGATTGAGTTGTAGATGGTCCCCTATTAAAATCATCACCCCCGGACTGTATAGCTGCTGCGCATGCGCAAACGTGAATTCCTTGTAACAGCCATAAATTCCACATCTTCCATCCGATTTCGATGAAATTTTCATGGATTGTGCAGATTGGGTTGTAGATGGTCCCCTATTAAAATCATCACCCCGGACTGATAGTAGCCGCTGCGCATGCGCAAACGTGAATTCCTTGTAACAGCCATAACTTCCACATCTTCCATCCGATTTCGATGAAATTTTCAGGGATTGTGCAGATTGGGTTGTAGATGGTCCCCTATTAAAATCATCATCCCCGGACTGTATAGCCGCTGCGCATGCGCAAACGTGAATTCCTTGTAACAGCCATAACTTCCACATCTTCCATCCGATTTCGATGAAATTTTCAGGGATTGTGCAGATTGGGTTGTAGATGGTCCCCTATTAAAATCATCATCCCCGGACTGATAGAAGCGACTGCGCATGCGCAAACGTGAATTCCTTGTAACAGCCATAACTTCCACATCTTCCATCCGATTTCGATGAAATTTTCAGGGATTGTGCAGATTGGGTTGTAGATGGTCCCCTATTAAAATCATCATCCCCGGACTGATAGTAGCCGCTGCGCATGCGCAAACGTGAATTCCTTGTAACAGCCATAACTTCCACATCTTCCATCCGATTTCTATGAAATTTTCAGGGATTGTGCAGATTGGGTTGTAGATGGTCCCCTATTAAAATCATCACCCCCGGACTGTATAGCCGCTGCGCATGCGCAAACGTGAATTCCTTGTAACAGCCATAACTTCCACATCTTCCATCCGATTTCGATGAAATTTTCAGGGATTGTGCAGATTGGGTTGTAGATGGTCCCCTATTAAAATCATCATCCCCGGACTGTATAGCCGCTGCGCATGCGCAAACGTGAATTCCTTGTAACAGCCATAACTTCCACATCTTCCATCCGATTTCGATGAAATTTTCATGGATTTTGCAGATTGGGTTGTAGATGGTCCCCTATTAAAATCATCACCCCCGGACTGTATAGCCGCTGCGCATGCGCAAACGTGAATTCCTTGTAACAGCCATAACTTCCACATCTTCCATCCGATTTCGATGAAATTTTCAGGGATTGTGCAGATTGGGTTGTAGATGGTCCCCTATTAAAATCATCATCCCCGGACTGATAGTAGCCGCTGCGCATGCGCAAACGTGAATTCCTTGTAACAGCCATAACACCCACATCTTCCATCCGATTTCGATGAAATTTTCAGGGAATGTGCAGATTGGGTTGTAGATGGTCCTCTATTAAAATCATCATCCCCGGACTGATAGTAGCCGCTGCGCATGTGCAAACGTAAAATCCTTGCCACAGCCATAACTTCCACATTTTCTATCCGATTTCGATGAAATTTTCAGGAATTATGTGAATTAGGTTTTAGATGGTCCCCAATGAAAATCAAGGTCTTAAAATTGACAGTAGTCTCTGCGCATGCGCAAACGTGAATTCCTTGTAACAGCCATAAATTCTACATTTTCCATCCGATTTCGACGAAATTTCTCAGGATTGTTCAGATTAGCGTGTAGATGAGGATCCTTCCCTATGGAAGGTACCTACTTAGTGATTGATGTTTTGAGATCAACTACTATGCATCGGATCATTTATACAATCGGGTTATGGATACGAGGAAGCTATGTGCCACACCCACTTGGCAGACTTTTAAAAATAAATCTATATGCATTTTACAGGCCGTTCGACCGCCCGAACACAGTTAGTCCCAGCTCGATCTCTCACCACGCACAGGGTTCCTAGTCTCCCTCCACAAGTTTCATCTGACCCTTTGACGGTAAGCATGCATAATTATTGGAAAATTTGAAGTGAGCCACCAGAGCATTCCTCTCAATGATAGACTGACTGGGATGCTTCTTCAGAGTAGCTAGTAGTTCCTGCATTATCTCGGGTGGCTTATCTTATTTAAAATTTATAAGAAGATCTCCGAGGGCTGATTTCGACGTTAGATGGTTCATTCGAAGCTGCACTGTACCGCGATAATATCAAAGTTGTCTCCATCGATGTCTGAGCTTGCAGAAGCATCTATTGCCATCCCCTTACAGTAACTGTTTATTACTGTCTCAATATGGCTGTTGTCGGTTGTGTGATTTTATTAAGCTTAAGTGCCTCTGAAAGAACCAGAAATTTTAAATTTACTTAAAATTTAAAGCCTCTCTAGAACTGCTCTAGTACAGGGTGAGCCGTTCGGCCTGATGGGGTTGTAGAAGGGGGGACAATGGCCCATTCGAAGGCGGAGCTCCTAAAGTTTTGTTACCTGTACGGTTAGTTGCCACCATACTTTGGACGAGAGAGCAGCGGGCGTTTGCCCTAGAAACCTTTTTTTCCAATGATCGGTCAGTTATTGCGACCCAACGAGCCTTCCATGCGCGCTTTGAAATTCGTCCTTATGGAGCGGTTTCCGGTCGAAATTCGATTCTAACTT
The DNA here is from genome assembly GCA_009739505.2 of Apolygus lucorum. Lineage (NCBI taxonomy): Eukaryota > Metazoa > Arthropoda > Insecta > Hemiptera > Miridae > Apolygus > Apolygus lucorum. The sequence goes on from CM019180.2 coordinate 36,118,811, forward strand.
GGGCTAACACATTTCGGGAGACTGGAAGTGTTGCCAGAAACCGAACTGGACCTCCAGAACCCCAGAAAACGTTGAGTGAGGCTGTCGGTTTTGCGCTCCCCCTGTCGTTCGGCTCGCAAACGGGCAGCTGCTCTGGGGATTCCAGGCACAACTGTTAGACAGATTCTCCACGATGATCTTCAATTTCATCCCTATAAATTGGCTGTAGTGCAGGAATTGAGCGAAAGGGATTTAATCGCCTGCCAAACTGCATGTGAAGCACTGCTCGAAAACCTGCCCCCATGACGCGATCGTTTTCTTCAGCGATGAGGCCCATTTTCACATTTCTGGCATTTTTTTTTTATTGGGCTACTTAAAGTCAACTATTTATAACGATCGTCCACGAACCCTAGAAACCTAAAAAAACAACATTCGCGCCGCCGTTGCCGAAGTACCTGTCGATATGCTGATCAGAGTGGAGAGAAACTTTAAAAATCGTTTGAACCAATGTTTAAACAATAGGGGCCATCATTTGATAGATATGATTTTTAAACCCATATGAAAAAAAAAAATTTAAGAGTTGTCCTTTAAAAAAAAATTATAACGATATCTGCTCTACTTTTTTTTAATTGACCTTTCAAATAAGTAAGTTTCCGTGGCTCACCCTGTACTTGTACAGACTTTTTCTACTACTACTGACAACATTAAGGGTTTCCGCACCCCAAAGGACACCTTTCTTTTTTAGTGTTCTATAAATGGACGTTCTGTTTCAGGTTATCACACCACTGTTGGTATGGTGGCCTAGGAATTTAGGCAGTCATTCGTGCGACCAGAACTGTGTAGCTGGCGAAGATATCATCCAGAGAATCGACCTCAAGTATGGACCGTTGGTGCGACCTCTTTGTGCTGGATTCAAAAGGTATTATTAGAGATTATTAAAGTTAGAGAATATTAAAATAAGTTAGCTTATGTTAGAGAGTATCAAATAGCGTCCATTTTTCTGTCCAATCATTTATTGTTTAGTAATTTACTTATTACTGTAATGTATATGTATAGATATCTATATACAGGGTGTCGCCGAAAACGTCCCCCCCCCCCTTCTAAAATCGTCCAGGTAGTGGTAACATTTTTTTTTAAATCTTCATGATTTTTCTCAAGGATCTCAAATATGACCACGGTGCGCATTGCGCACGTGCGCAACGTACACCAACTTCGTTTTTTCAAATGAGACCCCCCCCCATTTTTTATTGCAGATTCGGATTCTACGTGAAATTTCATGAATATTTCACCCCTCAACCGATTTTTGACGTGATAACGTCTTATAAATTGGTTTACCGGGAGACACTTCAAGAAACTGCGTTACGCTCCGCTCACGGAGGGGGTGCAGCTCGGCGCTCCCTAAAGGCGGGCGGCCCCTCCCCTTCCCCGGCGCTCACAAAAGCGGGAGCGCCCCGCCCCCCTTCCCTGGCACTCACTCCCCCCCCACCCATGGGAAATACCTACTACCTACGGGAAATACCTACTCTGTGCAACTTGACAAAGAATTTTATTTTATCCTTCTTCCTACTATACGAATGAATATTAACATTAAAATTATTTTACCACTCAAAGTCGTTGTCACGTAAAACTTTCGCCCGTATACCGACTTTACAGGCAACAACACAGGGTTTTTTATATTATGCGCAACCGCAAGGTTGTGTCAAAATGTGCATGTACGAAGTACCTAAGTGTGACACATGATATTTTAGTATTTTTTTTTACGCTGAATCACGTGGTGATGTTAGTTTCTTGATTTTACTGCATTTTTAAGGGCAAAACCATCCTTTCTATTTAAAAACTTTTTTCCAAGATAATCGAAAAAGATTTTCAAGTAGACAGGACGGGTTTTTCCCGAGAAATTACAAGTTGAGAGTCCTTGTGAAATTACTAGTGATGAGTCTTTTGGCTGGGGTCAAGGAATTTTTCGCGGCACAATCACAAAAAACGCAACGCTGCAACCAGTAAACAAACTCATAGCTACATATCGGTAGCTATGAAGCAAGGTTCTCTAGAATACTGCGATACATTACGTGCGATCGGAGAGTTTTTCTTTTTAACATGTTTAATGTTTTAGGGCTGGGGGTCATTCTGTGAATTCCGACACGCAAATTTGCAACGGGCAAAACTATACTAACCTGTGGTCCGATTTTGATGAAATTTTCAGGGATTGTGCGGGTTAGGTCCTAGACGGTCCCCTATAAATTTCAGCACCTTCGGACCAATAGGAGCGAGTGCGCATGCGCAAACGTGAATTTCCTGGGACCTCGGTTTCTCGGTTTCTAATGAACCGATTTTGCTCAAATTTGGAGGTTAGTTAGGGACTAACTTCTAAGAGACACCCTATAAGTTTCAATCAAATTGGTCAAGCAATAGCCGCTGCGCATGCGCGAACTTTAAATTTATTGTTACAACCAAAACTCCGCAACTATTCAACCGATTTCGATGAAATTTTCGGGGATTGTGTGGGTTAGGTCCTAGACGGTGGACCGCTAATATTTTGGTATTCAATAACTCTTTGAATCATAATTTTTTCGCCAACTGATTCTATACGTCCATGTTACAATGAGTGAGGAAGCTATACTGCCCACCCAACTTGGCAGACTTTTTTCTCTCCTATTCAACGCAGGAAGGTGAAATTTGAGAGGCAGGGTCAATGGAGAATGCTGAAGGCGCCTGAGTGGTCACTGATCGGCTGAGTGAGCTCCAAGGCCATTTTCTCTCCTGTTGAACGCAGGAAGCTAAAATTTGAGAAGCAGGGTCAATGGAGAATGCTGAAGGCGCCTGAGTGGTCACTGATCAGCTGAGTGAGCTCCAAGGCCATTTTCTCTCCTGTTGAACGCAGGAAGCTGAAATTTGAGAAGCAGGGTCAATGGAGAATGCTGAAGGCGCCTGAGTGGTCACTGATCAGCTGAGTTTCTCCCTTGCGAGGGAAAAACATTAAACATGATTTAATGTTTTTCCCTCGCAAGGGAGAAATTGAACATTTCTCCAGGTTGGTTGGTGGTGACAATGGCAAAGCCGTGTTGTGTGAAAATTTCCAATCGAGTGTGAAGCGTTTAGTTCTTTCTAATAAACTTGATTGTGAAGGTGTGAAGCCAGTATGGTGTGGTAGGTAGTACCTAGCTGGTAGGTAAAAAAACGCTGCAAATCATTGCTCAAAGGTTTATTATTTTCTGTATAGATCACCCTTCTGTATAGATCACTGGTTCTCCATCAATAGCACCTACCACCATCTGTATTTTGACATTTTCATGTCTGCCCTGGCACATAGCACAAAAAACTGTCACGAAATTGCGTAACGAAATTGTGTTACAGTGCCTTTATAATGATTTCCGCTTACAACGACCCCGTTGTTAGGTTTGTTCCTTTTCTACACTTTTTAACCCACAAAAATCGTTCACCACTTATTGGAAAGCTCTCGATTTAACGAAAATTTTCATGTTCTCCATAACATATTGACTATACGAATAGCGGAGCTACGGGCATAACTGTTCTCATAATTGTGTCAATTTGTAACATAGTATATCTATGTTATTACGTTAATGATTCGTTCCACATTCTGACAACAACGGAGGGTGGGTTATAAAATCCTATAGTGAGGTAAAAAGCAAATGTCCCAATGCGTTGCAATCGTATGCAAGCGTTTTTTTGGAATTACTGATTCACCAGCCTTAGGGTTTCAGTCGGTCGTCGTTCGTTCCGCGTTAGTTTAAAAACATTTTTTTTAATGTCAAAACATAAATTTCAATTTACTAACAAGGATGAAGTTAACGGATGGGCACAGAAGATGCGTAATGAGTAGGTAAAAATGCAATTTTCTTTCACTAATTTTGACATTTTCATGTCTTTCATATGGCACATAAAAAAAAAATCGTCACGAAATTTGATGCGACGAAATTTGTCCCAAGTCGCCACAATGATGATTATGACCATCAGAAGTGAAGTTGTTAGGTACTTTACAGTTAGGTAGGTACTTTACAGTTTGATATTGCCAGATCAGCTGAGTAGAAAATTGAGCTCCCAGATCAGCTGAGTCGATAATTGAGCTCCCAGATCAGCTGAGTCGAAAATCGAGCTCCCAGATCAGCTGAGTCGAAAATCGAGCTCCCAGATCAGCTGAGTCGAAAATCGAGCTCCCAGATCAGCTGAGTCGAAAATCGAGCTCCCAGATCAGCTGAGTCGAAAATCGAGCTCTCAGAACATCCCGGGGGGGGGGGGGGGGGGGCATGAAAATGTTGCAATGTGTTGCAGACTCGTATGCAAGCGTTTTCGTTTAATTTAATACACATTTCAACTCAATTTAGCATGAAGAAGCAGCCGAAGGAATACTCACCATACTTCCCAAGGGACCACTATATTTTTGCTCTATTCGGAAGATTCCTCACCTCAAACTCCAATAGACGGACCAGACCCGAAATTTTCACATTTTTTTCACAAAATGTTGGAATGTTCAAAATGCATCATTGAAGCGTTAGGGTTGCGAAATTGAGATTTTCTGGGGCATAGTGAGTCGTAAATAATCATTATAACGCTGAACAAAAGGGAATGAAAAGTTTCGTGACGGCTATTTTTTAATGTCAAAACATAAAATTTATGTTTAAAATTTATGTACATTTAATGTCAACATGTCCCACAATTTATTAACAAGGATGAAGTTAACGGATGGGCACAGAAGATGCGTAATGAGTAAAAATGCAATTTTTCTTTTAAAAAAGTTCATTTTTCGTCGATAATTTGATAAAAATGCAGTAAAAATCATGAAGATTTAAAAAAATTTTACCACTACCTGGACGATTTTAGCAGGGGGGGGGGGCGTTTTCGGGGACCCCCTGTATTTACCGAGATGGAGTGACTTTGCAAAGATCCTACCCTACAACACGGGCCAAGCCTAACGTCGGGTAGTAAATCTGAGCAAATCGCATCGCATCATGAATTTATCTTCCTGTAAAAGTGTACAAAATGGCGCCAAATAAACATACGATCGTATCTATCTATCTATCTATTTTTTTTAAAAATGTATGGTTGGTCTATTTTGTGCTTCTGTATAAATACATAATTTTATTCTGTTCCCTTTGAAGGCTAAAATGTTTCCGCCTTCATCTTTGGCGAGGTAAGTGCCTAATAAATTGATATCTTCGGCGTTTCAGAATGAATCAAGGGGGAAAGATATCATATAAAGCCCCATGTGGTCAACTGATACACAACTATTCTCAATTGAAACACTTTCTGGACTGCACCAAAATATCTCTCAACTACGAACACTTCGATTTCAGTTCGTGCGTCAACGCTCGAAGAATTTATGAACCTAATCCCAACAGCATATTAGCGTCTGTAAGTCAACTTTTCTTTATTGTCTCGAATGTTGATGTGTATGATGCGTTTTGAAACTTCCCCATACTGACTCAACTGCCACAATAATGTTAGATTTTTGAGTTGGCAAACTATATTATTAAAAACCGACAGTTGTCTTTATGTTATTATGTATGTTTACTTAGTCTGAACGTTTGAGCCGATTTTATCGATGTTGGTACCATTTCCAAAACCGTAGGCCAATTTGTATTCCTGATGATCCTCTCCGTCATCCTCAGCGCGGAACCTTTCGACAACAATTAGAGGAATATTGTTTACTCTCTCAATCACAGTTTTATGTTGATGATTGAAGTAGACGCTTGGGAGATGTAATCGACTTGTCCTTACAAAGCTGGAGTTTTTTTCAACTTTATTGGCTTTTACTTTAATTACAGCCGTTACAAGTTCAGAAAATACAAATCATTGAGAAAATACATTCAAAAACATAATAATTTGTTTTTAATAATGAAAATATTTATTACATAGAACAAAATTATAATCTGGTACCTAGGTATAATTTTGATTTTTTTTGGATTTAAATAAATGAACTTTATTTCACCAATAATTAACTGTGGACAATCATGACCCTTCAAAATTTTCTGACGTTGGTACATGTTTCTGTGGTGCTCAGCCACTTTCTTCCGCCTGCATATTGCCTCAGCGGAAAGGACTCCCGATGTTCAATTTCTCTTTTTATTGGAGTGGCATGAGAGCTCCGTCTTCAAGCCCAAGGCATCGGACCTTACGTCTTGCCCCTCGGATTCTCAGGGAAACTGCCCGGATAACAGCCATCTGGGTCCTCACCCGTATCCATTGGGTCACTCGTGACAAGGGTTTGGACCATTTATCTGCGAGGACTGTAGCGAGCCTCTTCAGGAAGCAGTTGTACTCCTTGTGTAGTGAGCCCTCGCAGGATACTACCAAGGGTGTAAATGACCCTCTCAAGTCTTCGGCTGCAGCATCGTATTTTCTATGTTTGGCATTGGCAGCATTCTGGGAGATTGTAGTCCAGGTTTGCGAGCTGTAGGAGGAAGCGTCAGCGTTAATAACGCGAGTATCCAAATACGCAGTCCTCTCTACCTCCCACAAACCATGGATTTTCAGATCTGCGACTAGCCGTGGGGTGCCATCGTCGTTTTCCTGCATCACGGGCTCTATATAATAAATTGTTCACTTGGGTAGGATCAGAAATTTACATTTACAGCTTTCACAAAGTCGAATAGCACTGTATACACTTCAATAATGGAAGATGCCATTATTTTTTTTTCCGTTGTAGGTCTTTTTGCGAGCTGATCTTCAGACTCCTTCCACTGCGACCTAACGAGGTCTATTGTGGAGTGCCTCCAGGCTATATTAGCCTACTAAGAAGGATTTACTGAAAACCCCTTATTCCCACTTTTTAGCAAAGCAAAGAAGATCAGTGTAAGTCACCTCAGAGACGGTGTCAGGCGCTAAGACATCACTTCCAAGGGTTGTGAATCTAGCTCCACTCAGTGCTTCTCAGTAGCACATAATGTGTTCGGCATCTTCCGTTTCCATATCACAGAAGCGGCAGATGTCCGTTGTTAGTTTGCCTATCTTCTTTAGGTGATATCGAAGTGGGCAGTGGCCTGTTAACAGACCCACAAGTATTCTGACGTCCTTTTTAGGCAAGGCTATGAGTTCGTTAGCCGGCTTCTTCGAGAACGTCAAGAATAGTTTTGCCTGTCTCAGGTCTGGGAGGTTCTGCCAGTATCTTACTCGCTCGTTTTTTTCCCAGTTTTTAACCACGTTTTGTAAATAACTTTTGGTGGTTCCCAAGATCGGTCCTATTGGCTGGGACTCTGAGCGTTTTTTGGCAAGGCTATCAGCAATTTCATTACCCTCATGACCTTCATGACCGGGAATCCATAGAAGGGTAACCTGGTTGTTCTGGACCACAGTTTTGAGGGTATTCAGGCATTCCCAGACCAGCTTCGAATTTATAGTGTATGAAGCAATGGCCTTCAAGGCAGCCTGACTGTCTGACAAAATGTATACTTTGGCTCTGTTGAGATGCTTGTTCAGCATTTCTTCAGCACATAATTGAATTGCATGAACCTCTGCCTGAAAGATTGTGGCATTCGTCCCAAGAGACTTTACGAGGCTGGCCGAAGGGCCTTTAATGCCTATGCCAGATCTTCCACACATGACTGATCATTCTGTGTACCACACAAGAGAGCCCGGAGCAAAGTTGGGCATCCCCTTTTTCCAGTGGTCTCTGTCATTGATGACCACCTTAAAAGGGATTTCGAAATTTTGTTTTCTATCATAAGATCAGTGATTGTCAGGGCCATTCCACATTCATCTTTCTCAAGGATTCCATGGTGGCTGACCCTGGATCCCGGTCTTATGTATCCCAGCCGCAGCAGCCTTGCAGCCCCCAGGAATGTTGATGTGTATGATGCTTTTTGAAACTTCCCCATACTCACTCAAATGCCACAATAATGTTGGATTTTTGATTCGGCAAACTATATTATTAAAAACCGACAGTTGTCTTTATGTCATTATGTATGTTTACTTAGGTAGTCTAAACGTTTGAGCCGATTTTATCGATGTTGGTACCATTTCCAAAACCGTAGGCCAATTTGTATTCCTGATGATCCTCTCCTTCATCCTCAGCGCGGAACCTTTCGACAACAATTAGAGGAATATTGTTTACTCTCTCAATCACAGTTTTATGTTGATGATTGAAGTAGACGCTTGGGAGATGTAATCGACTTGTCCTTACCATACTGGAGTTTTTTTTTCAACTTTATTGGCTTTTACTGTAATTACAACCGTTACAAGTTCAGAAAATACAAATCATAGAGAAAATACATTCAAAAACATAATAAACTGTTCACTTAGGTAGCTTGGATCAGAAATTTACATTTATAGCACTCTATACACTTCAATAATGGAAGAGGCCAGTATAGTGTCGAGGTTGAAGGGGTTTTCTACTCTCTTGCAGACTTCTTTAATCAATTCTTCTCTAGCTGTTGAGTGGTTGGGACATTCTAGGAGTATGTGCTGGTTGGTTTCCATTTCCGCTCCGCAGAATCTACGAGGCATGTTCAGAAAGTTAGTGTACTCAATTTTTTTAGGGTTCAAAAAAATTTATTTAAAAAAAAAATTACGTGGTTAAATAGGTTAGGTACATCTAAGCTATTTTTCTACGTAGTCGCCATTTTTTTCTCGATGTAGGTGGTTAGCCAGGGGATCAATTTTTTACCTGTGTGAAATGGGCCATAGACGCCCAGCCATAGATTTGAGGCGCGCCTAGACTAACCCGCAACACTTACCAGCATCAGAACGGGTGGCACACGAACTTCATACATCCATTACTTTTCTAAATCAAAATTCCCACCCACCATTTTTTGGTATAATGTTGAGAATTCGTTACTCTAACATCCACCAGAGTTTGGAGAGATTTGAAGATGACTATTTTTTGTAAAGTGCTAACATGTGGTTCTGTAGTAGTTATGATTACAGAACCTCCGCAACTTCCAAGACCGATTACTTTTTCTATTCAAAATTCCCACCCACCATTTTTTAGTATATGGTTGAGGATATGTTACTCTAACATCCACCAGAGTTTGGAGAGATTTGAAGACGACTATTTTCTGTAAAGTGCGAAAGTGTTCGAAAATTCTACTGAAATCAGCTATCACCCAAAATCGGGCGTTCATAACTTTTCTCCTATCGATCCGGAATCGACCAAATTTCAGTATATTATCCACCAGTTATATAAGAAACATATCCCAGAATTTCGTGCATGTAGCTCAGTCGTAAGTACCCAGCCATAGATTTAAGGCTCGCCTAGACTAACCCGCAACACTTACCGGCTCTCTCTGGTGGATGTTAGAGTAACATATCCTCAACATTATACTAAAAAATGGTGGGTGGGAATTTCGTTTAAAAAAAGTAATGGATGTAAGAATTTGGTGTGCCACCTGTTCTGATACCGCAACACACGTTTTCTCGCACAAATCATCTATGGCTGGGTACTTACGACTGAGCTACATGCACGAAATTCTGGGATATGTTTCTTATATAACTGGTGGATATTATACTGAAATTTGGTAGATTCCGGATCAATAGGAGAAAAGTTATGAACGCCCGATTTTGGGTGATAGCTAATTTCAGTAGTAATTTTCGAACACTTTCGCACTTTACAGAAAATAGTCATCTTCAAATCTCTCCAAACTCTGGTGGATGTTACAGTAACATATCCTCAACCATATACTAAAAAATGGTGGGTGGGAATTTTGAATAGAAAAAGTAATCGGTCTTGGAAGTTACGAAGGTTCTGTAATCATAACTACTACAGAACCACATGTTAGCACTTTACAAAAAATAGTCATCTTCAAATCTCTCCAAACTCTAGTGAATGTTAGAGTAACATATCCTCAACATTATACTAAAAAATAGTGGGTGGGAATTTCGAATTGAAAAAGTAATCGGTCTTGGAAGTTACGGAGGTTCTGGAATCATAACTACTACAGAACCACATGTTCGCACTTTACAAAAAATAGTCATCTTCAAATCTCTCCAAACTCTGGTGGATGTTAGAGTAACATATCCTCAACATTATACTAAAATATGGTGGGTGGGAATTTTGTTTAAAAAACGTCTGCCAAGTGGGTGTGACACATAGCTTCCTCGTATAAATAACCCGATTGTATAGATGATCCTATGCGTAGTAGTTAATCTAAAAACATCAATCTCTAAGTACCATCTACTACCCTCATAAGGGACCATCTACACGCTAATCTGAACAATCCCAGAAAATTTCATCAAATTCGGATGAAAAATTAAGTGAGTAGATGTATGTGATTGGATCAAAAAAATACTTAGCCTCGCCTGGGATTCGAACCGGCGACCCCAGGGGGACAGTTGAAGTTACGGCTGTTACAAGTAATTCACGTTTGCGCATGCGCAGTCGCTTCTATCAGTCCGGGGATGATGATTTTCATAGGGGACCGTTTACAACCTAATCCACATAATCCCTGAAAATTTCATCGAAATCGGGTCGAAAATGTGGAAGTTATGGCCGGTTTTTTTTTTTTTTTTTTTTTTTTTTCAAATCTCCCCTCAAAGACAAAATGTCTTTTTTGACGGAGGGGGCACGCCATAAAACGAAATAAATAAATAAATCAAATATAATGGGGAGGACGCCCAGGACTCACCCGACGCCGGCCCTAGGGATGAGGGAAGATGAGGAAGGTGGGGGTGGGAGAGAAGGATGAAGGGAAGTGCCTCTATAAAACGACCACCAGTTCAAATATGAGCCGAGCAGGACACGGGTGGTGATACCACGGAGTACGCCTACTGAGATGCCCAACTCACGCAACTCCGTGGCACTTTTCCCGCACCACACACCGCGCCACGACAAGGTTGCAGCCATCACCCTGATGTTGTTGGGTGCCACTCCTTTTAGCTCCGACACCGCTTGCCGTAAATCATCTCTATCATACTTTCTTATCTTAGCCCGCCAAGTCTGCTCCATGTCCAAGCTGCCATTGACAACTTGGACATCCAGGATAATGCAAGACTGGTCGGGCTTGACGGCAACGATGTCGGGCTTCTTACCCTGGTCACTTGGCATGTGATACAATCTCTCCCTCTCAACATCCCAGCCGCTAGATGACAAAGCACCTGCTATCTGCTTGGCGACCGCATCATGACGTAGAATGCGGCCCCCATGAGTCCGAGGACACTGCTGCACTACATGATAAAGATGTTCATTTCCACTCCGACAGGCACGGCAAAGGGGTAGGGTTGTCCCGCGACTACCTCTCGAACACCGCACCGCAGTTGGCAAAGATGCCACGCGGATGGCGTGAAAGTGTCGGTAGTCGCGGGCCCCAATGCCCTCCGAAGCCCAATCTACCCATTGGGATGAGACAAGGCTTTCGGAGCACTGTCGGAGTTCTTTACCATCCACCGATTCATGCAGTGCAGCAGCGAACTCAGCAGACGAACTGGGTTTTGGAGCAGATGGTGTTGCTCGGTCGCACCATGCTAACTGCTGCCTGACAAAATCAAGATCAGCAGCCGCACGGGCGACCTCCCAGCTCGACCCCTGAAGGGCTAGCAGGCGCCAGCGGCGCAGTGAGGGGATACATGCCGAGAGAGACACAATGCCAAGCCCACCGGATTTGACCGGTGCATGAACATAGGCACTTGGGACACCAGGTGGGAACTTCAGCCAAGAGCGCACAGCAGAGCGAACTTCTCGATCTAATTGTTGCAGCCTCCCCGCTGTAAGCCTGCCAAAGACTAACCCATAGGTTAGCTTTGGCAGTAAGTACATGCGGAGGAGGCGCAGCTTCTGCTGTGGCTTCAATGGAGCCTTGGTAACGCGAGCTAGCGCTCTACCAAGGTCCACACGGCTGGCAGTAATAGTGGCCACCCCCATGAAGTCGACTCCAAGGTACCGCCAAACCTCCAACACGGATCGAGATGGAATGGGGGATTGTCCTACGACAAAACCCCCATCCACAACTTTCACCTTATGTTGGCGACCTGACGGGACCAAGGAGACCGACCCACACTTATCGGGGTTAACCACAAGTCCACACCTGGCTAGCTGCTTAGCAAATGCATTGAGGGCGATCTGCAAGCCCTCACGGGTTTCTGCGAGTAGGATAACATCATCGGCAAATGCCAATGCTCCTACTCGCACCCCAGGGGCGAGATCAAACCCTACTTCAGTGGGCAGCTTACCCAAGGCCGTATCCACAACCAGGTTGAAGAGGAGTGGCGATAGGGGATCCCCCTGGCGTACCCCACGCCCGATCCGTATATCCCCTGATACCTCACCTCCTGCCTCGAGGACCGTCACGCCTTCCTGGTACAGACAGGCCACATACTCGATTAACCGAGATGGGGCCCCGACACCACGAAGGCAATCGGTCAGGGCAAGGTGACTGACTGTGTCAAAGGCCTTAGCGACGTCCAGAGCGGCGAGATGTAATTGCCGGCGTTTAATACGGGCCAGCGAGATGACAGTTTGGAGAACTGTAAGGTTCTCCGCTGTGCCATCCGCTGGCCGAAACGCCCTCTGGACATCACCAATGACACCAGCCACCTGGAGGCGAGATGCCAGTACTTTTTGGAAGTGGCGGAAGACCACCGAGGACACAGAGATCGGTCGATAGCCTCCAGGCCCACTTCCCCCTTTCTTGGGGATAAACACGGTCCGGGTACGGGTTAACGCTTTCGGGGGTCTTCCCGCAAGGAGGAGCAGGTTGAGGATGAGCAGCTTAATCGTCTTTGGTGCTTTATTCCAGCGTCGGGCAGAAACACCATCGGGTCCAGCGGAAGTGGAGTTCTTGACACGGCACTTGTGTGCCTCGTCAGACAGCACCGGCGAGCACATTATGCTGCGCAAGGAATCCCTGGTGGAGACTGGGGGAACCACACGCTCCCCAGGGTCGTGACTGGGAGCACTCAAAAGTGGTTCCCAGAAATCCACAAACTCCTGGAGAGGGGGCTGAACTTGATTTTCCCCAGGCTCCTCCAGTACCTCCGCAGCCACACGCGCCGGATGCTTCCTCCACAAACTCTGAACCCAGTGGTACTCCCGCCGTCTCGCTTGTTTAGCTGCTCTGCGACCTCCACGCAACACCACTCTGGGAGGAGGTCCCCCCTGGTGCTGCGTCACGGTCGCATCCCCAACCCGCGGGAAGATTCTCCCTAAATAGGCTGCAACCTCATCTTCCAAGTTATCCAGCCCTTCAGCAGCCCGCCTCACCAGATCCTGCAGGTAGGTGCTTTCATAGCCTTCAATACGACCTACCTGCCCCCCGAGCCTCAAGACTTCGGTCTTCAGATCGGCAAGAAGACCGGAGGTCCCGGGGGAGGGATACTGAATGGCAGGCTGCTGCTCCACATCAGCAATAGGAGATGCGGGAGAAGCCCCACTGCTATTTGCCAGGATAGCTTCCTGGACAAGCTGCTTATAGTGGGGCTTCAGGCGGATGTTCTTGATGGCAATGACTGTGCGCGTGGGAAAACGTTCATTCAGATAAACATTAATATTACGTACCCCATTGCGCACAGCCACCGCCTCATCTGCCGCCATCCTGCGCAATTCCTCGGAAGCATACCTGTGCTGTATTCGTTCAATATCAATAGCAGCATTAGCAGCAACAGGATGCTTCCGGCTGATGTGGAGACCAAGGCCGGACCTGGTAGTGAATGCCCGCTCACAATGGGCACACTGGTGGTTCAAAGAGGCAGTGGAAGAGGAAGAGGGTTGGGATGATGAGGAAGAGGAGGAGGGTGAGGATGGCCGACGCCCCTGCCTGGGGCGCCTCTGAGCGCCTCCCCTAATACCCCGCGAGCCAATGGGCTGGCGGGGGTTATGAGGCCATTCTATGTTTCGTTCCATAACTGGGGAAGCGCATTATGAAAAGGGTCAGGGAACCCGTTGACAGGGGTCCCCTCCCTAGTCGCCAGAGGGTCATTCAGCCACCCCTGGAACTTCAAGAGGGGTCCATCAGGGAAACCTAATAGGACCACCTCTATTTATCCCAGGGGGCCCGGGTTGTGCGACGGGGACGCATGACCTTGACTTGGATAGGAGATTCACGTTTGCGCATGCGCGGTGGCTACTATCAGTCCGAAGGTGATGATTTTCATAGAGGACCATCTAAATACTAATTTGTAACATCCCTGAAAATTTTATCGAAATCGGATTGAAAATGTAGAAGTTATGGCCGTTACAAGGAATTCACGTTTGCGCATGCGCAGTCGCTTCTATCAGTCCAGGGATGATGATTTTCATAGGGGACCATCTAAATACTAATCTGTAACATCCCTGAAAATTTCATCGAAATCGGGTAGAAAAAGTGGAAGTTATGGCCGTTACAAGGAAATTCACGTTTGCGCATGCGCAGTGGCTACTATCAGTCTGAAGGGGATGATTTTCATAGAGGACCATCTAAATACTAGTCTGTAACATCCCTGAAAATTTCATCGAAATCGGATGGAAAATGTAGAAGTTATGGCCGTTACAAGGAATTCACGTTTGCGCATGCGCAGTCGCTTCTATCAGTCCGGGGATGATGATTTTCATAGGGGACCGTCTACACACCAACCCGCACAATCCCTAAAAATTTGATCGAAATCGGACAATAACTTCGTATAGTTATGCGCGTTACAAGGAAATCATGACAGACACACAGACAGACAGACAGACACGAAACCAAAATTGTTCGGAAAGGTCTAAAACGCAAAACGCGAGTGGAAATTTTGATTTTGGAGAACTTTTTTTTTTTCGTCCTTGAAAAGTGAAAACAAAGCTTCCGCTACCTTGGTAGACTCGGAAGCAATAATGGATGTAAGAATTTGGTGTGCCACCTGTTCTGATACCGCAACACACGTTTTCTCGCACAAATCATCTATGGCTGGGTACTTACGACTGAGCTACATGCACGAAATTCTGGATATGTTTCTTATATAACTGGTGGATATTATACTGAAATTTGGTAGATTCCGGATCAATAGGAGAAAAGTTATGAACGCCCGATTTTGGGTGATAGCTAATTTCAGTAGTAATTTCGAACACTTTCGCACTTTACAAAAAATTGTCATCTTCAAATCTCTCCAAACTCTAGTGAATGTTAGAGTAACATATCCTCAACATTATACTAAAAAATAGTGGGTGGGAATTTCGAATTGAAAAAGTAATCGGTCTTGGAAGTTACGAAGGTTCTGTAATCATAACTACTACAGAACCACATGTTCGCACTTTACAAAAAATAGTCATCTTCAAATCTCTCCAAACTCTGGTGGATGTTAGAGTAACATATCCTCAACATTATACTAAAAAATGGTGGGTGGGAATTTTGTTTAAAAAAAGTAATGGATGTAAGAAGTTGCCGAGGTTCTGTAAGCACAACTACTACAGAACCACATTTTCGCACTTTACGCAAAATAGTCATCTTCGAATCTCTCCTAACTCTGGTGGATGTTAGAGTAACATATACTCAACAGTACACTAAAATATGGTCGGTGGGAATTTTGTTTAAAAAAATTAATGGATGTAAGAATTTGGTGTGCCACCTGTTCTGATACCGCAACACACGTTTTCTCGCACAAATCATCTATGGCTGGGTACTTACGACTGAGCTACATGCACGAAATTCTGGGATATGTTTCTTATATAACTGGTGGATATTATACTGAAATTTGGTAGATTCCGGATCAATAGGAGAAAAGTTATGAACGGCCGATTTTGGGTGATAGCTGATTTCAGTAGAAATTTCGAACACTTTCGCACATTACAGAAAATAGTCATCTTCAAATCTCTTCAAACTCTGGTGGATGTTAGAGTAACATATCCTCAACATTATAATAAAAATTGGTGAGTGGGAATTTCGTTTAAAAAAAGTAATGGATGTAAGAATTTGGTGTGCCACCTGTTCTGATACCGCAACACACGTTTTCTCGCACAAATCATTTATGGCTGGGTACTTACGACTGAGCTACATGCACGAAATTCTGGGATAAGTTTCCTATATAACTGGTGGATATTATACTGAAATTTGGTAGATTCCGGATCAATAGGAGAAAAGTTATGAACGGCCGATTTTGGGTGATAGCTGATTTCAGTAGAAATTTCGAACACTTTCGCACTTTACAAAAAATAGTCATCTTCAAATCTCTCCAAACTCTAATGAATGTTAGAGTAACATATCCTCAACATTATACTAAAAAATGGTGGGTGGGAATTTTGTTTAAAAAAAGTAATGGATGTAAGAATTTGGTGTGCCACCTGTTCTGATACCGCAACACACGTTTTCTCGCACAAATCATCTATGGATGGGTACTTACGACTGAGCTACATGCACGAAATTCAGGGATATGTTTCTTATATAACTGGTGGATATTTTACTGAAATTTGGTAGATTCCGGATCAATAGGAGAAAAGTTATGAACGGCCGATTTTGGGTGATAGCTGATTTCAGTAGAATTTTCGAACACTTTCGCACATTACAGAAAATAGTCATCTTCAAATCTCTTCAAACTCTGGTGGATGTTAGAGTAACATATCCTCAACAATATAATAAAAATTGGTGAGTGGGAATTTCGTTTAAAAAAAGTAATGGATGTAAGAATTTGGTGTGCCACCTGTTCTGATACCGCAACACACGTTTTCTCGCACAAATCATTTATGGCTGGGTACTTACGACTGAGCTACATGCACGAAATTCTGGGATAAGTTTCCTATATAACTGGTGGATATTATACTGAAATTTGGTAGATTCCGGATCAATAGGAGAAAAGTTATGAACGGCCGATTTTGGGTGATAGCTGATTTCAGTAGAAATTTCGAACACTTTCGCACTTTACAAAAAATAGTCATCTTCAAATCTCTCCAAACTCTAATGAATGTTAGAGTAACATATCCTCAACATTATACTAAAAAATGGTGGGTGGGAATTTTGTTTAAAAAAAGTAATGGATGTAAGAATTTGGTGTGCCACCTGTTCTGATACCGCAACACACGTTTTCTCGCACAAATCATCTATGGCTGGGTACTTACGACTGAGCTACATGCACGAAATTCAGGGATATGTTTCTTATATAACTGGTGGATATTTTACTGAAATTTGGTAGATTCCGGATCAATAGGAGAAAAGTTATGAACGGCCGATTTTGGGTGATAGCTGATTTCAGTAGAATTTTCGAACACTTTCGCACATTACAGATAATAGTCATCTTCAAATCTCTTCAAACTCTGGTGGATGTTAGAGTAACATATCCTCAACATTATAATAAAAATTGGTGAGTGGGAATTTCGTTTAAAAAAATTAATGGATGTAAGAATTTGGTGTAACACCTGTTCTGATACCGCAACACACGTTTTCTCGCACAAATCATCTATGGCTGGGTACTTACGACTGAGCTACATGCACGAAATTCTGGGATATGTTTCTTATATAACTGGTGGATATTATACTGAAATTTGGTAGATTCCGGATCAATAGGAGAAAAGTTATGATCGGCCGATTTCGGGTGATAGCTGATTTCAGTAGAAATTTCGAACACTTTCGCACTTTACAAAAAATAGTCATCTTCAAATCTCTCCAAACTCTAATGAATGTTAGAGTAACATATCCTCAACATTACACTAAAAAATGGTGGGTGGGAATAATGTTTAAAAAAAGTAATGGATGTAAGAAGTTGCCGAGGTTCTGTAATCACAACTACTACAGAACCACATTTTCGCACTTTACGAAAAATATTCATCTTCGAATCTCTCCAAACTCTGGTGGATGTTAGAGTAACATATCTTCAACCATATACTAAAAAATGGTGGGTGGGAATTTTGATTTAGAAAAGTAATGGATGTATGAAGTTCGTGTGCCACCCGTTCTGACGCCGGTAAGTGTTGCGGGTTAGTCTAGGCGCGCCTTAAATCTATGGCTGGGTACCTACGACTGAGCTACATGCACGAAATTCTGGGATATGTTTATTATATAACTGGTGGATATTATACTGAAATTTGGTAGATTCCGGATCAATAGGAGAAAAGTTATGAACGCCCGATTTTGGGTGATAGCTGATTTCAGTAGAAATTTCGAACACTTTCGCACTTTACAAAAAATTGTCATCTTCAAATCTCTTAAAACTCTAGCGGATGTTAGAGTAACACATCCTCAACATTATACTAAAAATGGTGGGTGGGAATTTCGATTTAAAAAAGTAATTTAGTTAACAGTATGTTCAACTCTGCGTACTATTGTACCTACCTGTTACCTATCTTGTTGAATGCACGAATTAATGCTGTTGAAAATGGTTGTCCATAGTTCTACAGGCTTCATTCATGTCATAACTTCCATAAAATTTCAGTGGAGATTCGTTTTTTGATGGATTCGAGAAGTTAGGCGAATAAGAAGTTCTGTTGTAACGGAATGATGTGGCCGCGCGGCTCGGGAAGTGTTGCGGGTCAGTCTAGGCGCGCCTTAAATCTATGGCTGGGCGTCTATGGCCCATTTCACACAGGTCAATTTTTTGATGCCTGCCCCGTAGAAATCTGCGCCACCTCCTTCGTCCACTTGTCGACCTCCCTCTTCACCTCCTCGTCCGTTGAAAATTTTTTTCCACCCATGTGCGTCTTTAGAGAAGTGAAAAGATGATAGTCTGAAGGTCTCAAGTAACAATACACTTGAGAAAATTATCACCCTCCAGTTCATACCGTTCCAAAATCTCTTTAGATTCACTCGATTCAACTTGTGTTGTTCAGTCAGCTGTTTTGGGACCCATCTTGCGCACATTTTATGAAATCCGAGGGTTTCCGTGATTGTTTCGTGCAGCAGAGATCTGGTTATTTGTGGAAACTTCGTAGAAATTTCTTCCAGAGTCAATCTGCGATCGTCGCGGATCGCATTCTCAATTTTTTCCACAAGTTCGTCAGTCACAATCGACGGTCTCCCACTCCTCAAATCGTCATGCACATTCGTACGACCGTTCTTAAACTCCCTACACCACTTGTACACACTCGTACGATTCATATGTCCTTCACCATAAATTGCCTTCACCTCTTTAAAAATCTCAATCGGAGATTTCTCCTTCACAACGAGGTAACGGATTACCGTGCGGATTTCGTACTTGGCGGCAGAGTCGATCGATATCTTTCACGAGAAATTCTCCTTAGATCACAGTTTTCAACGTACTGACCTCGTTTTGGTCTTGTTTTGAAGGGGAGGAGTCACGCTACATTGCAGTGTGCCCAAGATAGCAAAAAAAAATTCCCTGAAGCGGGAGCTTCAGTATACTTACTTTCTGGACATGCCTCGTACATCGCGATGATTTGACCATGTTTATTCTATGAAGATGGGCATTCGAACAGCTGTGTCCACTTCTCAATCGCTCAATAACCTTATAAAATGTTCTGTGTGGAAGCTGAAGTTCCATAAGGAGCCATTAGAGAGTTACAGCGGGCCAAGATACGTACAAAAATGCGAGACTCACGTAAAAAATGCGAGCCTCGCGCATGACGTGACTTGCGTCTCGGTGCACCGCCCCGAGGGATTCCGAATGCACTCTGACGGGAGTTTTGTGAATCGGGACTTTGATAACAGTGATAACTGTTTGATTATTAATTTTTGTTGTGTCGTCCGTTTTTGATTTGTGTTGTCCCGTTTCAAATAATTCTGCCTTCCCATTGCTTTATTTCATCCGGCTCGTTCTTTGATTTCTTTCTGACTCGCTGTTCTGTGCAAGTGAAATAAGGGTCACTTATTGCTCGGCATGTCAGAGACACTTTTAGCTCGGCATGAGTCGTAGAATCTCAACTTCAGTCGTAGAATCTCAGTGTCAAGTTACGTGAGTTTAACACCCCGTATAGAAGAGAAAATAGTCAATCGTGCGATAATGTTCACCCTTCTTACATCATGAGTCTACAGTCGAAATTTACTGAATTGATCGAATTTTTAATCAACTAATTTAAATTTTGTGATATTATACTTTGGAGACTACCTAGTAAAATCACTAAAAATAAAGACACTTTTTTTATATTGCTTGTGTATTTTTATTATTCGTTTTCGTATTCCTACATTCTTCTAACTGTCGCTTTGCAATAATGTTATTGATGCGCGGGAGCAAATAAGGTTTGGTGTAGGTATTTATATTATCTTGTATCCTATAGTACAAGACAGTGGATTGGATATTTTTGTCTTTAATAATTAGGTCTCTTCTAGCAGTACCTAGCTCAGTTAGGAAGAGCTCTCTGAATACATTATATTGATCTGAATCGGTAATATGAAGTGATAATTAGGCTATTACATCTATTTTAGAACGAGGGAAATAAAGAGACGTTGGGGTTACAGAGAAAAAATTTAGAAAAACTTGCAGAAATTTCAAAACATTTTGAAAAGAAGGAAATTCATATTTATGTCGTTTTTGCCGTTACTTTCCACCTACTCTCTTTTTGACATCTATTTGAGCCAGAATGAATCTTCGTGATCAAATATTAGGACCGGTATTTGAGACCTTGAGTTGGGCTTTTTTTTCTCTACCATTGATAAAATAATGATTGGACTAGGAAATAATCCATTCTTTCGGTGCCTCATGGGAAAAATTTATTCACCTTATTGTAATCACTGCCACAATATTCAAGGGGTAGATGATGTGAACGAAACATTCCCCACAACGGAGAGTATTGCTTGTAGATGATAGAAACCATCCTGAGCCATCTCAAAATCAATTTCGATTGTACCGTAATGGAAAAGCTATATCAGTTTGCTAAGGATTACCAATTGTCATTCCGACCCCTATCACTCTCAACCTCTTAAACATTTACACACATCTCATTCCTTTACTCACACCTAGTAATTCCCGCAAATCACAAAAGATTATGATTGATTTTTCTATCACATCGTAAATAATACAGAAGTTATAACTTCTGTATTATTTACGATGTGATAGAAAAATCAATCATAATCAATCATAGTTGATAAATCAACTTTGACTTTCGCAACATCATCCACTACTTCACCAAAGTAATCATTGAATGTCTGGAATGGCTCCTCCAAAGATATTAAAATTAGAAGAGTTTGAGTTGAGGAAAACTTCCTCGCAGTCCCGCAAGAGTGCATTCAGAATCCCTCAGGGCGGTGCACCGAGACGCAAGTCATGACGTGGGGCTCACAGAAGACGGTTGACTCGGCCTTCTCACGTTTTTGTTGTAGAGTCGCGTTTTCGACTTGAGATAACCTACTACTCAACTCTTTGTTTTTGTGGCTGAGCTAATGGCCGCCGTCAATCAGCTGATCATTCTGTTACTTTTGTTTTGAAAAGTTTCGGTGATTCTTTTGCGAGTTCTTTATCTTTGGGGTCCCGGTAAAGTGAATTGAAGATTGAAGAATTGATCCCTTATACATTTCGCTTGAAGTGAATATTGCTCCCCTATACATTTCGGTCTGTTGCGGCGTCTGAAGTGTGGATGGCGGATGTTCAATCTCGATGACATCAGTTGGATGATCGATCTCAATTTCTTACCCGTTGAAGGCAAGTTTCCTCTACCTTTTTGAACGACTTCGTATTTAATTTAGTTCGAAAAGGTAATATTGGAATATAATACGAAAAGATTGATTAGTTCGAGGTTGATCATAAACTACCAATGTCGTTGAATTTGGTTGTCTGTCATCTACTCCTCAGACAAGGGGATGGACTGAAATGCACGATTAGGTGCTCACATTCATTTTGCATTTATTTATTTATACTTTTACGATTATTTTGGGTAATAAACGAGCGTACTTCATTGATTTCCTTATATTTTCCTTCCTGTTTTCCTTTATCGGTTCAACGAAAACAAAAACCGCGGATTGAGTTGACGTTACTTATGGAGCGTTGAAAAATCTAAAGCAACGTCAATCACAGGATGGAGACTCACGTTGGAAAGTTAGCATCCACTCGATGCTCGCCCTAGCAGCTTCTCACGTTTAAACAGTTCCAAATGTTGCTGTAACACTAATATGGGACTACTGAGTATGAAAGACTGGTTGAGCTCTTCGAATGACCATCTGGATTAGCTCATTCTCTCCAGTTTGCCCTGCGAAATTTATATTTATCCAGGAACCTCTCAGGGACTGCTGGATAGATTCCCCTATCCATCTTCTTTCTAGTATGCGCTCTGAAGCTGCAAATTTGATAGGATGCCCACTGTAAACGATGTACACTAATTAACTGATTGTAGACTAGAGAAGGCAAACGGTGTCGATTGAATTCCATGATGGGGAATTTGCCTCAATTTTAGATTCTGGAATTTCAAGTCAAATCCTATAATAGGGCCCTAGAATAACGTTCAACACTAGGAATAACCAAGGGGAAAAAATTACCGTAGGAGAAAATGCCTAAACAAGTGAAGCCTCTGTTACAAAACACTGCCAAAATCGAGGAATATTGTTGACGTCATACGAATAAAAACGACGCGAAAACAACTCCGACAACAGACAGAGTTCTAGCACCGCCACACAAAACGATCCAGTGAAATGGCTACTCGAATAATGTGATTCAAATCTTGAAACTAAATAAGAGAAGATGAAGACTAATAATGCTTGATAAACTAGTAGGTAGAATCGTATTGTAAAAAAGTGAGTAATATTGTTTCTTTTGGTCACTTTTGTGTCTGGGTTCTTCCTGCCAGTTCGCGGCGCACTATTGTACGCACTATTTGTAAGCTAAAAGTTCGTGTATGTTCCGCTTCTGTGGTAAGCGCCACAGAACCTCCTTTGAAGTCAGATTGGTAGAATATCCGTTACGTTTCAAACATGGCTGCCTCTTACACATTGCCACCACATTTAAAATTTCCATCTTCCTTAAATTCTCTAAATTTTTTGGATGAGTTTTCGAGCAGCTCACTATGGTTTTATTCCATAAAAAAATAAACCCTCATTCGAAAAAAAAAAATGTGAGGCAAATTCCCCATTGTACCAAATACTTCTAGGGTTTATCGACTAATCTCATCTATCGTTCTCTGAATTACAGCTCAATGATGTATCCAATGGTTCGGAAAAGTACCCAATCTCCTGTGTGAATGAAGTGAATAACCAATTACCTGAGCCCATCACTTACATGACAAAAAGAAAGTTCCTAACCTATCCGGACGAACTTCTGAACAATGATGGGAATTTCCTAAGTTGTTGTTCTTGCGAAGATGACTGTAAGGTACGGGTTGGATTTATTTTCGGATATCCACGAGAAAGTATTTTAGGTTAGAAAAACGCTGCAAATTATTAAAGAACAGTTCATTATTAATTATAGTGATTAATCGGTATTTCTATGTAGTACCAGTTTATATCGTATTTACGTTTTCTATCGAGTCATCGACAACCAGTTGACTTCAGCCCACTTGCTTAACGTTTTTCAATGTTGAATACGATATTTTTTGGAGCACTCATTAAAATTATAACTTCTTTTTTGCTTCATATTTAACCCAATGCTTATGTTAAAAGAAGAATTTATGTTTTGGAATCAATTTTGTGAAACTATTATTGTTATAAACATGTTGTTCGATCTAAAATCATATCAATAGCAGATATCGATTCCCTTTCCTAATAAATTGTTGTTTCGTAGGATCCTACCAAGTGTGAATGTATCCAGCTTACCATAAACTCTTACCTTGAGATGAAGGAAGTGGATAATCCTCTGGCGCCCTCGGAAATTATTTATCAGTATAAAAGATTGTACAATGAGGTTCAATCTGGCATATACGAATGTAATCAGAGGTAAGACTTGTTATTTTTGGGTTTTCCTTTTTAGGACGTCCCACAGTAAGACTTGGGCGTCCTTATGCGATCGATCTGGGGTGAAAGAGGACAACACTCAACAGAAAAAAAAATAACCACACAGTAATCCGTTTTAGACCATTCTGAATCCAAATCCGCGAAATAAAAACTATATGTGTATGTCTGTGTGTGTGTGTGTGTGTGTGTGTGACAAAATCTTGTGTCGTCTGCCCAGGCCTTAGTTCTCAACCGATTTTCGTGGTTCTTTTTTTGTTCGACGCGGAAAACTATCTAGTTGTGCACTACGTCGCCGGAATTTAGAATTTTGCTTTTTAAGGGGGGACAGAGGGGGTTAAAGCTTTAAAAACGTGCGTTTGCGTGCATAATCTTGTAAACTCTGCCCAGGCCTCAATTTCCAACCGATTTGCGTGTTTTCTTCTTTTGTTTGACTCAAATAACTTCCGAGTTGTGCATGATTTCACCAGAGTACCAAAATTCGCAAGGGGAGGGGGTGAGTGGGGGGATAATATTCACAAAATATCCGATTTTTCAATATTTCGGTTGCTTTACTGCTTACTAATTGTACCCAAGCTTTGAAATTGAGGAACAATTCTCATTATACCTCCGGATTTTCATGAATTATTATCTGTCCCACCATGGAACTAATAGTGGTGCCACCATGGAGTGCCAGGACACCATAAACCGCATATTTTTTCGTTTTTCCGAAAAAAAACCGGGTTTTTTTCGTGTTTCACCTTGAATACGGATGTGAACCTCGATGGACTGCCCAGAGAAGGGCGAATTCTTATTCATAAATACGATTATGAATACAAATCATATCTGCGACTTTATGATATGAATACGAATACAATTGTATTCAAACTTTCAATACGATTTTCCCCCGTATTCGTATTTTGAATACGATTTTATGATTTTGGTTTATTATTTCTAATAATAAGCCTATGTGATCGTATCGCAAAAAATTTTTATAACCCCCCCCCCCCCCCCCCCCCCTCAAACTTTGTCACTTTACGTTTCAAGGTGCGTAGAATCCAAATTTGCAATGTCCGTCCGCCGTCCCCCGTCCGCCGTCCGCCGTCCCCCGTCCGCCGTCCGCCGTCCCCCGTCCGCCGTCCGCGGCACTTTTCTTAGCAACACTGGACCGATTTGGTTCAAATTTGGTATATGGGCTCCATTTGGGGTCTAGTTGTGCCGCGAAGCTTTTGGTTGATGTAGGTCACTTCTCAGGGGTGAAAATTAAGGGTTGAAATTTTCAAGAGTGCCCTAGCTCGAAAACTCTCGAAATAAAGGTATCGTTTTTTCACCAATTTTAAATAGTATTGAATTTTAAAAAATTTTTGAGACCACCCGGAGCTCTGTAGGACAAACCGTTCGGTCCCTACGAGTACTTGAAGGTTTTCCTTCGATAAAACAGAATCATGAGTGTGAATCGCAGAAGAGGTCTAATCTCCATTCAAATTTTATCGGACTAAAATGCGATCGCTGTTCGTTTCTTCGATTTGTATACAGTTTTGCCTTCTGCGTAACCATCAATCAAATTTCAATATGAAGCTTACTATTTTTCCAATCGAGTGTGAAGCGTTTAGTTCTTTCTAATAAACTTGATTGTGAAGGTGTGAAGCCAGTATGGTGTGGTAGGTAGTACCTAGCTGGTAGGTAAAAAAAAGTTGGTAGGTAAAAAAAAATGTTGGTGGGTAAAAAACGCTGCAAATCATTGCTCAAAAGCTTCTTCATTCTTCAGATCACTGATCAGCTGAGTGAGCTCCGAAGTCATTTTCAAGGGAACTAGGAAACTCATCGAAAGGACTCTCATCGAAAAAATCATGGAATGGCGTTTTCGATAGGTTTCCAATCCAGAGTGGACACTCATCGAAAAGTGACGTCTGAGAAACTCCTCGAAAAGTAGAGTCCACTCAATTTAATAGATTAATTCAGTTATTTGATCGAATAATTTTTTGATTCGACTCAAGTCCGGCACTGTCGAGACACCTCTCGAAAAATAGCTTCGGGACACTCATCGAAAGTAGAAGCTCAGGAT
Source organism: Apolygus lucorum (assembly GCA_009739505.2). NCBI lineage: Eukaryota > Metazoa > Arthropoda > Insecta > Hemiptera > Miridae > Apolygus > Apolygus lucorum. The sequence goes on from CM019180.2 coordinate 36,144,482, forward strand.
ACTCATCGAAAAATCTGACTGACAGGATATTCGTTACCTTCGGGTCAACCCTGAACTACCTACTATTATAACAGCCCAAGGCCACCTTGAACACCAGGCCAAAACCCTCACCTTCTATAACTCTGACGTAGCCCTACCTCCTTTGTTAGGGCTTCACTACCTTCAGTGAGGCTGCAGTTGGTCTAATTACACACAAATTATGTGTACACACAAAATACATCACATGGACATCACACACAGAAGAATCACATGCATGTGGCATGTAATTTAAAAAGTGTGCGTTTCTATCAAATTCCCATAATATTCTAGGTAATCCTTTATACTATTGGAATATCCACGGTTAACATTGCACTAACGTTTTGCGTTGTTGTGATCGGGTTACCCCAAATCGTTCAAATTTTGTACGTATTTGCTCAAGTTTCCGCGGACGTAAAATTTGTTATGAAAACGATTTGTACCTACCTACCTACTAAACCAGCATACAATTTTGAGGGGGAGAGGAGTTATTTATTTTTTCATGTTTGATTCTAAAGGTTTATTATTTAAAATAATAAAACAATTCACAGCCAAGTGGACAGGCACTAAAGCTTCCTCACATAGAATCACAAGGACATATAGAATTTGCACATTACACATGTAAATGAAATATTCTGCTAATGGAATACTGTTGTTCACACATCTGATCTGACATTTCTGAAATCCTTCCTACCACTTCCAGTGGTTTCCAAGAGGCTGTGCACGAAATTTCAGCGCTCTAGGATGATTAAGGGAGAATTCAGCTCTATTGCTTACCCAGCTGATCCGACATTCCTGAGATCCTACCAATCACTTCCAGTGGTCTCCTAGAGGGTGCGTACCACAGTTTAGTGCTATAGGATGAACTGGAGAGAAGAACACTACGTTAGGAGCTTCATAGCTCATACAGCTGGTCTTGGCTCCTAGAAGGCAGTTCACCTATAACCTTGCTACAGAGTTCTATGAAACTCTGAGAAAGAAAAAAGTCCATTCATGCAGCATGAATTAATGAGCGAATTTTCAAAGAAATCATTCAGTTTAAGGTGTGGTTAAAAAAGGACCAATGGTGTTGCAATTTGTTGTAGAAAGTTTTTTTTTTCGATTCTTGGTTTATATATATGTATATATATTTTTTTTACATGCTTTTACACCAATAATTGACGTCCCGGAAGACGTGAAATCACTGGGCTGAAAGCTGAATCTGGGAGCCCGAAAAGCGTTCTGATTGGGGAAGCTCCAGGACGTAGTTAAAGATGAGTGCGACAGATCGCGTTCATGATCACTTGTTCCCAACCTCATCACAACAAGTCACCTTGTTTATCACATATTTTTCTCCTTGGTGCGTTACCTGCTGCATCTAAGTAATTAATTTAATAACATTTAAATATATTCGCGATATGTACGAAAATCGTTCACCACTCATTGGAAAGCTCTCAATTTATTAAACATAAGACATAAAATGTCTCTCGTGGTTGCGTACTTGGTACGAAAGCTGTATCCACCGTTTGTGTTTTGATTTTTTTTTTTTTTGATTTTAACACAGAATGTTGCGATGACCTACCGAAAAAAAATCGTCACGAAAAAGCGACAGGAAATGGAGGGATCAGCTGCCCGTTCGGGATTTTCCCTAGATGAATTTCTCCAATTTTTAGGTACCTGTACTAAAAACGCTTGCATACGAGTCTGCAACACATTGAAACATTTTCATGCCCCCCTGGTAATATCAAACTGTAAAGTACCTACCTACCTAACAACTTCACTTCTGATGGTCATAATCATCATTGTGGCGACTTGGGACAAATATCGTTGCAACAAATATCGTTGCAACAAATATCGTTGCATCAAATTTCGTGACGATTTTTTTTTTATGTGCCATATGAAAGACATGAAAATGTCAAAAATCGTGCGATTTTCAATAATACACTCGGTTTTAAACGTTTCTATCGGTGGCAGTTGTCAATTAAATATTTGAACGAGGACTCTTTTTTTTTTTTTTTTTTTTTTTCCCCACATGAACTCATAGAGTACCCACACGGCTACTGCATTTCTGGTAACAACAAATATACGCACGTATTCATTATATATATATATATATATATATATATATATATATATATATATAGCAACAAACTTTTCTTAATTTTGGACAATTTTCATTTTTGAAAAAAGCATTCATATCAGAAATTTTGTGCTGAATCCGAATATACCATAAATTACCATGATTTTCAATGTAAAGACCTCAAAAAACGGGAAAAACCCCCATTTTTTTGGAGTTTTTTTGAATTTTGGACCACTTTGGATTGTCCAAAATTGCTGGTTAACGAACTTGACCTATGGTTTGTTGTTACAAACATTTTGGCAAAAACTAAAAGAAAATTTTTAAACAATTACTCAAGTTATCGTCCGGAATGACACATATATATATACATATGATTTTTGGAAAAACTTCAGGGATCGTTTCAGAATGTTCCACAACGGATTTCAGTGTGAAAATTTTTCGAAAAAGTCGATTCTAAAAATTTTGAGGCCATTGCAATAGCTTCATTTTCTTTGAAAATTCGCTAAAAGTAAGAGGAAAATAGGGCCAAACGACTGTGAAGTAGTTTGCGATTATGTTGACTTTTCCCCCCGCTTTTTGTCGTTCTCAAAAACGTCGTCAAAAAGTCGTCGCTCAAAAACACACTCGGGGTTCCCCCAAACTCGTTACTCCCGTCGGCTCCTGCTGATCTGACTCAATCAGCAATGCTCCTTGGACTAATCCCGAAGTTTCACGATCGCGATGAACTCTCCGTCAAGGAGCCAACCCGCACACACCCTGAAAATTTCATCAAAATTGAACCATCCCTTCATACCCTTGGGGGGGGGGGGGGGGGGGGGCAAGGGATTGACCACAGGCAGACAGACCGACAGACACGGAACCAAAGTTGTTCAAAAACCTGTGAAACGCAAAATGCGAGTGGAAATTTTGATTTTGGAGGACCTAAATTTTTTTGACTCGCTGCACGAATACAAAGCTTTTTTATCTTTCGAATAGTTATCCTCTGTATTAGGGCTCTAGTTAACAAACGGCCAGAAAAAGCAGTTTCTTGCATGTTTGACAGCAAATGGGGTGTGCGCATGGTTTTTTTTGTGAGTATATTTCCGAATGATGGATCTCAGTGAGAGCTTTCCAAAAAGGTGCAACATGCAAGCGGAAAAGGGTCTTGAAATGCATATTTGTGACGTCACGGGCCCCTTTCCAGGTGTTTTATGGCTTAACCAGCCGGAGTCTTAAGCTGAAAATTGGCAGATGGGGTTTTCGGGAGCGCCGAACTCGAATTTGAGGGTGAAAATGCGAATTTCCAACCCATGCGCACACCCTATAGTTGCATGCCGATCTAAGCTCAACCAATGGACGATGGAAAGACAATGGGAGCGTGTGAGTGTGTAACATGTAATTAGGTACCTATGTTTAGCGTGAATATGTACTTATTTATACTAATGTATAAAGAAGTTGACTTCGTGAATTCGAACGGAACTGATAATGATTTTTATTAGAAACGCAACATGTGGCAAGATGCCAATGGGTTGTTAAAAATGAAATAATAAAATTAACTGTAGAAACCGCCACATATGTACAATTAAAAAAATTATCTTGAAAATGAAGCAGAAATTTATTTTAGATTATGAATAGATCCATTCTTTCTGGGGCAATCAGACAACCACTGGTAAGCGGGGGCTTACAATAACGAATCAACTGAGGAGTGGTGTGGCCTGTTCTATCTAACCTCCTTGGACCTCTCTAACTAACTCTCTCTAACCTCATGTACCTGACAGCGAGCGGTACGGTATAGGTAGTAAACCCTTCAGAGGTCTAGTTTGAGGACTTTCCTTTCGATGACTGTCCCTTAGGAGTATTTTCGACGAGTGTCCACAGGGAACGAGAAACTCATCGAAAATAATTATCAACTAGTTTTATCATTCAATTCATATCTCCAATGTCCGATTAGATATTTTCGACGACTTTCCCATCCTCCAGTTTTCGACTAGTGTCCCACCCTATGAGGATACTCCTCAAAAAGCTTCGAGCTCACGTTTTCGATGAGTGTCCTTTCGATGAGTTTGTAGGGACCCATTTTCAATCCTATTGAACGCAGGAAGCTGAAATTTGAGAGGGAAGGTCAAGGGAGAATACAGATGGTGGTAGGTGCTATTGATGGAGAACCAGTGATCTATAGAGAAGGGTGATCTATACAGAAAATGATAAACCTTTGAGCAATGATTTGCAGCGTTTTTTCTATGAGTTCCCAAAAAATCGAATTTTTTAAAACGATTTCCCCTGAACATCATACTTTTTTGTGATTTTCTCCCGAACTTTAGACATATTTATGACCTAACATTGTATTTTGACAATTCAAATTTCAAAATTCGAAACGCTCACCAATTCTTATAGGATTTTTCACGCAGAATCGAATGAGACCAACAATTATATTCCGATGAGATGAACAATATGGACTTTCTTGCGCTCTGTAATTGCACAACTTTGAGTGGGGTATAGCTGATGACGTTTGGCGATTTTTCTGACCTCATTTTGTCACCAATGGAGGCTAACATTTTATCATCACCTTATTAAAACTCTCTATTTTATCGCCGTATTTTGTAAAGATGACATTTTTCAAGTTAGTTTCTTGAAAATTGAAATTTAGGAGTGAAGCTCTTCTCTCGTCACCATAAGGGGGAAAGTTCAAGTCAACCCATCCTGTAAATCACCTAAGATGCCGAACTTGGACAAAAATCTTCATTTTGAATTACGGTTTGTGGTGATGGTTTGTACCTGTTGTTACAATCACGAATTATTTTAGCGAATTTTCGAGGAAACCTAATAAATGTGAATTATGGGCAAATAGCCGCTTGGAAAATGGTTTGCGGTCAAAAAGTGCCAACAACGTCAAAACGCTGCAAAATAATTACACAAAGGTACATTATTTTTCTATGTAGATCACTCGTCTGCAAAGAACTCGGCTTTGCCATTGTTACCATCTACCTGTTGTGATCAGCGACCTCTTCGCATTTCCGTCCATTCGCTTCCTTAGCTCAGTGGTAACGAGCTCCGACTCAGAAGTGTAAATATAGTTAAGTCGGACGATAGGAGATCGATCCCCGGTCGAGGGAAGTTAATTTTTGATGATTCAACATACCAACCATAGATACCACCTACCTACCATGTACCTACAGCGATCGCGTTTCGGTTAGCTGAAATTTAAACGGAGATTAGCCTCTTTTGCGATTCACACTCGTGTTTCTGGTTTATCGTAAGTCCAACGCTTAAGTTGTCAAGGGGAGCGAACGCTTTGTCCTACAGAGCTCCGCGTGGTCTCATTCGATTCTAAAAATTCGACACTATCTTAAATTGATGAAAAAACAATACATTTATATCGCAATTTTTTGAGCTAGGGCGTTTTCAAAATTTCAACCCTAAGAAGTTACTGACATCTACCAAAAATTTGGGGCACATCTAGACCCTAAATGGAGCCCAAATACCAAATTTCATCAAAATCAGTCCATGGTAACTAAGGAAAGTGCCGCGTACGGCCTACGGCGGACGGACGGAAAATTTTGTATTCGATTTTCGGATTCTACGTACCTTGAAAAGTAAAAAAAACAAATTTTAAGAGAGGTAATTTTGGTTTATTATTTTCAATAATGAACTTTTGGAAACGACCAAGAAAAAAAATTGTTTAACACCCCCTTAAAATTTGATGGTTTACGTTTCAAGGTACGTAGAATCCAAAAATTTGGCCGTCCGGCCGTCCATCACTTAGCATTGACCGATTTTGATGAAATTTGGTATGTAGGCTCCATTTGGGGTCTAGTTGTGCCCCGAAGATTTTAGTTGATGTAAGTCACTTCTAAGGGTTTCAAAAACGAATTTTGAAATTTTGAAAACGCCCTAACTCAAAAAATTTTGATATAAAGGTATTGTTTTTCCTTCAATTTAAGATTCTATAGAATTTTTTGAGACCACGCGGAGCTCTGTAGGACAAACCGTTCGCTCCCTACGAGAATTTAAGGGTTGGACGTATGATAAATCAGAAACACGAGTGTGAATCGCAAAAGAGGCCTAATCTCAGTTCAAATTATAGCTGACCGAAATGCGATCGATGTTTTTCTTCATGTTGGATGGTTGGTGGCTTTGCAGACGAGTGCTCTATATAGAAAAATAATAAACCATTGTGTAATAATTTGCAGCGGTTTTTTTTTCCATGGTCGATTCCAAAGATTCTCTATTGAAAATAATGAACCAAAATGGCGCCAAAAAATTAAGGTAAACTTTCATGCACGGCTGTTGGCAATATTGCCCCCAACTCTTGACGAACATTAACAGACGAGTTTTAAACAGCTCTTTCAGAACAGCCTTGTATTAAATAATATAGAGGAAAAAATTAAAAAGCACTCAACATACAACATACATACACACGAAACACCTTTAAAAGGTACAACGTGGGAGTAGAAAACCAAAACAGTAAAAAACGACCCCATTTTCTATACAGTTGAATTGAGGCTTAGGGTCTGCTTCAGGTGACGTGCTCTTGGAGGTCTCTAGTGAAGTACGAATACGCCTTCTCTACATCATTAACCCTTAAAATTCAAATTCGTCGACTTACCCACCTATTCTTGCCCGATTTCCCTTCGTTTGACCTAGTAATATTATAGTTACTTGATTTCGAACATAACATTGAGGTAGCATAGGTAGTATCTACAAGCATACTGTTTTCTGTTTCAGGTGTAATTGTGGCTCTGCGTGTCCTAACCGATTAGTACAGTTTCCTTTGAGTGCAAGACTGCAACTTTTTCAGACAGGGAAGAAAGGATGGGGTGTCCGGGCTTTGCATGATTTGCCAAAGGGCTCATTCGTCTGTACTTACGTTGGAGTCCTTCTGAATGAAAGGGAGGCAAATGAAGTGAGTTGTAGTGTAGATGACTTCATCCGTAGAATAATTCAAAAATGTATGGTGCCACCATTGGATACTCGTGTCTTTTATTCAATGGGGATTTCGGAATTGAATCATAATATGATGAAACATATTATGTTTATGGAAATTGTCTCAATGAACACTCTAGAGGTGTGTCGGTCCAGGTATTTCCCTGGAACGGTTCCAACGGTTACAGTGACAAAGATGTAACCATTCCAAATTACCGGTACAGTTCCATTTCTAGTACAGGCGTTCAAATCCCACTCACATGACATGGATGAAGCAGGCAGTCAAATCCCTATCGTCCTTCTTCCATGCTTATGATCTCAACTTGCAATACAATAGCATCATTTTCCTTGAAAATTCGCTATAAGGAAGGAATTTGAACTAGTGTTACAAAAGAGACAATTAATTATAAATGATAGTGACCAAACAATTCAAGGAAAGAATAATGACTCCTACGAGGGACTCCCTCCTCTCGTTATTGCCTATCACGGAATTCCTTGGCAACCTAATTAGAGCATCCATCCATCCATCCAAGAATAATGACGTTGCAGTTTAAGAACTTAACATGACAATAATAAATTAATAATACTGGAGACAACTTCCAAACTAACCAGTCCAGAACATCACTTCCCGCTCAAGAGCCATTCCATGATACTATTATATTCTCAGTCCATGGAAGTAGTAAGGGCGCTTCCAGGTACAACATGGAACAGAACTGAGAGCAAGATCTATGCTTACTGGTCCAAAACCCTTCCCAGTCCAGAGCCATTCTCCATGATATCTTATCGGTCCGGTTCCATCCTTACCAGTCCGGTTCCATCCTTACTGGTCCAGAGTCAAGATATCTTATCGGTCTGTGGAACTGGACCAGTAAGGTTCGAGTTTTTTTTTTTCGAGTCACTGCGTGGAACCGTTCCAAGTTGATACTTGGTTCCACAGTCCCGGTACAGCTGTAACGACACATCTCTAGAACACTCACAAATTAGGGATGAGCAATCTACAAGAATATTTCCAATTTTTACAAAAATCGATTCCTTATTGTAAAAAGAAAAATCGATTTTTGAATACCTAGTTATTTGGTAATAGGATACTATTATTCTGATTTTCCCAAAAATCGGGATTTAAAAAAAATTGATTTTAAGCGATTGCAAAAAGGGCAGAGTAGTGAAAAGAGGTCACTGATTTGAAGGATGTGGTGGCTGGAATAGCCAACCTCACCTGGTGACTGAACCTGACAACCTGGCTGTGACTGAACCAGTCATGCAAGAGGCAAGCTGTAGCCAACCAGCTCTGGTAGGAGACATAAAGTTAACGGGTTCTTGGAGAGTGTGTAAGCTCGTGTCGACCGTGATGTCGGTCTCACTCGGTGGCGAATTCGTGATCAATCCGTGGATTTGACTTCACGTGTCGATCCCGAGGTCGTCAGTCTTGTGAGTTCTGACTGATTTGACCCAAGTGTCCCTCGTGGCAATAGATACAAAATCTCTCCCGGAGATGCGTCTATGTCTGACGGACAGAAAGGTAAAATGTGGTGATCTCAGGGGGAGGGGGGTTGTACAAGGAAATATCGAAACAAAGTTAAAGTTAATAGGGGTAGCGTGTATATACAGGGTGTCTACAAAACAGTTGTAAGAAATTCAAGGGGTCGATTCTACAACTAATTTCCAACAAAAAGTGTCTCCTAGAATTTTTATTTTAAACGCCTCTTTAACCGACTTTTTTCACTTTCAAGTTTTTTTTCGTGTTTTCGACCTTACACCATTAAAACGGTCATAACTCTCTTAAATTACACTCAAAAATTAATAATAAGGATACCGTTGGAAAGAACGTCAATTTTCCTATCTCCCTGATACCAAATAACAAATTTTCAGTTGAATTACTAGGGGAATAAAGCAACCTAAAAAGTGAACTTAGTAAATTTTCGAAAAATTACCGTTTTTTAACGCCTACAATCTCCGAATATTACCTGGTAAAGTTCTGTTGCCGGAAAGCCTAAAAACTGCGCCAGAATCTCAGCTTTCCAACGGTATAATCAAAACATATTTTACAACCGAATTTAGGGGAGAATTTTGTGTTTGAACGCGGAAAAACGTGCATTTTTTCAACAAAATCAGCGCTCTGGCCTCCTGTTTCCGGAGGCCTCGCGGTCTACTGCGGCGCCGTCCCACCCACTGCTGTCGTCCGACCCCTCAAATCGACTAGGCGGAGCGCCGATTTCGTTGAACAAATGCACGTTTTTCCGCGTTCAAACACAAAATTCTCCCCTAAATTCGGTTGTAAAATATGTTTTGATTATACCGTTGGAAAGCTGACATTCTGGCGCAGTTTTTAGGCTTTCCGGCAACAGAACTTTACCAGGTAATATTCGGAGATTGTAGGCGTTAAAAAACGGTAATTTTTCGAAAATTTACTAAGTTCACTTTTTAGGTTGCTTTATTCCCCGAGTAATTCAACTGAAAATTTGTTATTTGGTATCAGGGAGATAGCAAATTTGACGCTCTTTTCAACGGTATCCTTATTATTAATTTTTGAGTGTAATTGAAGAGAGTTATGACCGTTTTAATGGTGTAAGGTCGAAAACACGAAAAAAAACTTGAAAGTGAAAAAAGTCGGTTAAAGAGGCGTTTAAAATAAAAATTCTAAGAGACACTTTTTGTTGGAAATTAGTTGTAGAATCGACGCCTTGAATTCCTTACAACTGTTTAGTAGACACCCTGTATTTACCTGGATGTGGCTCTGTAGCGGCAAATCGGAAGCTTCGTGGCGAAGAACCTGAAATGTAAGCCTGATGGGCGTTTTGAAGAAAGAAGATGGAATCACGTAGTGTGTCCGTGCCAGAAGGGCCTAATATTGTTCTTGAAGGGAATCTGAATGAAGGAGTGTGTTGAAACACTAACTCCGTCTACATACTGAGAAACCAGGTAGAGACCAAATGAACAACTACAATGGTTACAACTAGTATGAATTTTAATCAATAAGATTTGACTAGAAAGTGTCACGTAGTGTGGAGTTCTACCTGAAGGGTTAAAAAGCAGTTTATGGCACAGAATGGCGAAATACACTGTTTTACTCAATGTTAGACAATACAATTCCAATATCCAGTTGTTTAGGCAAAGTTCAAGTTCCATGTCTGGTGGTGGCGAAATATCAATGAAAGGTTTTAGCATACGAATTTACGTCTATATTGTACAAGGTTTTTGTGGCGAATGTGTTCAAATATGAATCACTCTACTTCTACACTGTGTTCACTATTTCATTGGCCAATGGAAAATGTATTACTGTTAGTGCACTCACGCTTCAGGGCCCGAAGGTATCCATGGTCGTGGGTGGCGGTTGTGGCGAAGATTCCAGCGTCAATGTCAGCGGGGTCGTACAACATGGTGGTTGTGGCGAAGATATAGGGAAAATAAGGGGCTGTTTTGGCTAACGGGCTGCTGGGCTCACAGTGGCTTTACTGGAGGGTTTTGAACTGGGACTGAAGGGTGGGGGTTCAGCAGCCTGGTTTTGTTGAAGGTGTTCCCTCTTCACTCCGATGGAGGGACGCTCAAGGTGGAGACGGCGTCTTGCGGAGTGATGGGGGGGGGGGGGGTTGACGTCATCTCCAAGCTGACTACGGACCGCGAAACTGGACAATGATGATCGCAGGTGACTATGCCAGTTTCGGGTCAGAAGGAAATTGATAAATCAATATAGCTCCGTCACTGGGAAGAGACCACCAGTGAGTGGGAGCTCACAAGTGCATGCCGACTCTGCCTACTATCTCTCCCAGAGCTGGGAAACGACCGCTCGAACAGCTGCCAATCCAAAGCAATCCAAGAAGCAAAGTGATCCAGCCGCCGAAGACTGCCGCTGGATATTCACCCCATTGGTTTGCCCCATTCATGAAGCTGGCCATCCCACATCCTGGTAAATAAATGGAATAAGTAGTTTTCAAAACTTGTTGGATGGGTGAAAACGAAAATTCATTTCGCCATAATCTGCGCAGTGTCCAAAACAAAAGTGCAGCCCATCGAATCGGAGGATGTTGCGGCCATTCCAGAGTTAGAAGATAATCGATCGCCATTCGGTCGCCATTCCTTCCTCTTTCCGAGTCAGTATTCCCCTAAATTGCTGGCGCTCAAACAAAAAGATTGCCGCTGGAATCATCAAAATCGAACAATAATTGCTAGAGAAAAATGGGAAAACCCAAACTCCCATTTTGGTTTATTATTTTCAATAATGAACCTTTGGAATCGACCAAGAAAAAAAAATGTCTGCCAAGTGGGTGTGGCACATAGCTTCCTCGTATCCATAACCCGACTATACAGATAATCCAATGCATAGTTGTTAATCTCAAAACAACAATCTCTAAGTACCTTCCACTACCCTCATAGGGGACCATCTATACGCTAATCTGGACAATCCTAGAAAATTTCATCAAATTCGGATCAAAAATTAAGTGAGTAGATGTATGTGATTGGATCAAAAAAATACTTAGCCTCGGCTGGGATTCGAACCCGCGACCCCTGGGGGACAGTTGAAGTTATGGCTGTTACAAGTAATTCACGTTTGCGCATGCGCAGTCGCTTCTATCTGTCCGGGGATGATGATTTTCATAGGGGACTATATACAACCTAATCCACATAATCCCTGAAAATTTTATCGAAATCGGGTGGAAAATGTGGATGTTATGGCCGTTACAAGGAAATTCACGTTTGCGCATGCGCAGTGGCTACTATCAGTCCGAAGGTGGTGATTTTCATAGGGGACCATCTAAATACTAGTCTGTAACATTCCTGAAAATTTAATTGAAATCGGATGGAAAATGTAGAAGTTATGGCCGTTACAAGGAATTCACGTTTGCGCATGCGCAGTCGCTTCTATCAGTCCGGGGATGATGATTTTCATAGGGGACCGTCTACACACCAACCCGCACAATCCCTGAAAATTTCATAGAAATCGGACAATAACTTCGTATAGTTATGCGCGTTACAAGGAATTCATGACAGACAGACACACAGACACACAGACACGGAACCAAAATTGTTCAGAAAGGTCTAAAACGCAAAACGCGAGTGGAAATTTTGATTTTGGAGAACTTTTTTTTTCGTCCTTGAAAAGTGAAAACAAAGCTTCCGCTACCTTAGTAGACTCGGAAGCAAAAGTTTAACACCCCCTCAAAATTTGATGGTTTACGTTTCAAGGTACGTAGAATCCAAAAATCGAATAAAAACTTGGCCGTCCGTCCGCCGTACGCGGCACTTTTGCCACTTAGCATTGACAGATTTTGATGAAATTTGGTATGTAGGCTCCATTTGGGGTATAGTTGTGCCCCGAAGCTTTTGGTTGTTGTAGGTCACTTCTAAGGGTTCCAAAATCAATTTTGAAATTTTGAAAACGCCCTATCTCAAAAAATTTTGATATAAAGGTATTATTTTTCCTTCAATGTAAGATTCTATAGAATTTTTTGAGACCACGCGGAGCTCTGTAAGACTAACCGTTCGCTTCCTACGAAAATTTAAGGGTTTATATTGAAATAATATTTCACCATATACAGGGTGTCCCATGTTAAGGACCGAAAAAATTCGGGAGTCGATTCTACAACTAATTTTAGTTAGAAAGTGTCTCTTAGCAATTTTTCGTTAGACGCTTAATTTCCGAGTTATTTTAATTTTAAGATTTTTTTCGTGTTTTCGACCTTAAGCCATAAAAATGACCATAACTCGCTTAATTTACGAGCAATTCAAAATCTAATTACACCGTTGGATAGGGCGTTAAATTTACCATCTTTCTAGTGGTTATACAAAAAATTTTGTAAGGTCGTGATGGGTGAAAAATCAACTCGTAAAGTCATTTTTGTAAAATTGTCAAAATTTCCTACTTTTTCTTTTGATTGTTAAGGTTTTACTTCCACATGATTTTTCACGTACCTCTACGTCAAAAACTGCGCAAAGATCTCAGCTTTCCAATGGTATAATTTGTTTTAATTTTACTCCGCTAATTAGGGGTGAAAAATACGTTTGAATGCTAAAAAACGTGGTTGCGCTCATGGAAATCAAGGTTTTCTGGTTCGTTGGGCCTCGGGCAGGTTCGACGAATCAGGGTGGAATTCTTTGTCATTTTCAACGCTATTAGACTGATTACATCACCGTTGGTATGTGAAAGCTCAGTATTGAATTTTGGTAGGTCTGAATCTTTTTTTTTTTTAAATTTACTTGGTATTTATGCACGAATTAAATCTTCGATTCTCGCAACTTTCTCGATTGTATGAAAAAAGAGATATCTCATAAAGAATAGCGTGTAGATGTGGAATACAAAATGAAGATGAACAAAAATAATCTTTATCTTCATCGAAGTACGTTATTGACTAAACATAAATGAGATTATAAATTATCCTCTACTCCGTCTTTGACTTCGTTTGTCATTCGTCCGGATACCTGTAAACACAAAGCAATTTTTTTAGAGCCAAGTAGAAAATAATTGAGGAATGCCAACATTTGAAGCAGTGGTCATCATATTACCAATTTTATTAAAGAAGGAGAAGGTCGCATTGAGCACTTACTCTGAATCTATATAGAAAAATAATAAACCATTGTGTAATAATTTGCAGCGTTTTCTCTTGCAATTATCGTTCGATTTTGATGATTCCAGCGGCAATATTTTAGTGTTTCAATTCCCGAGACTGATGCACTATTGAATTTCGAAAATCTTTGAAATTTTAAATCTAGGTACATCTTAATGTTTGAGGGCCTGCAATTTAGGGAAATACTGACCCGGAACGATGAACAAACGGCGACCGACTGAGACCCCCATACAAAGAAAAAATCCCCTTCCCTTATGTTGCCTACTTGCCAGTTACACTAATGTTAAGTTTGAATGAACAAAAACAACAATAATTTTGAACGTTATTGTTTTTGTTTAACCTTTTCTCTCTCCTATTCTTGATGAGGGATAATTTTTTGTGATTCTGTACCGGCTTCAAAGAATCGATTCTCAAAAAATAGTTTGGAGCAGGTTTGAAAGGTTTTCAGTATTATATTTGCAGGATGTTGAAAATGAAATGTGGATTCCCTTAATATTTCGTCCAACATACGTACAATACAATCGCCTACTTGTTGATTGGTTCATTTATTAAGATCCAGTTTAATAAACGAAAATAAAACTCGCCTTATACTGCTTAGAGCCTTTGGCTAAAATGTAAGAAACACGGAATATGCTTCAGCCGCGCTTTTCGGCGTAGTAGGGATGGGGAGGAATGGGTGGAGAATAACTCCCCTCACTCCTCCCGCTTGACAGTCAGTCCTAGGCTCAAGCATGTTCCGTGCTAAATAGGAAAATCGCCAAAACTCAATTTTTGCAAAAATTGATTCTTTGTTGCATCTGGTGGTCCGAACAAGTTGAGATACGCAGGGCGCCTATTTAAGACTACTGACTCTGAATTACAAACTGAGCCCTGATCAGCTGAGGCTGCCTAATATGAATAACAAACTTTCAAAGCATCATGAAACATGATCCGATTTAAAAAACAAATTAAATCAGAAATTTGAGTAGGTACCTAGCGGTCTATATTTAAAATTTATAGAGATTTTTTTATTGTCTCAGGACTTCTGTTCTGATCTAGATTACTTGGGCGTTTTCATAGTTGTTCAATTTATTCTATTCAGTGGGGGATCCTGCATGGAGACGAGTACTTATCAGACTTGGACTTCATTGAAAAACAGGAGTCCTTCAAGCCCGGATACGAAGAAGATGTGGAAGAATTGAGTGATTTCAGTACAAACAGCAGTTCCGGTAGGTATTTTCCCTCCCTCTCCTTCCTCCAATTGAGTCTACGAGTTACAAGACCAACTTAAACCAAGTTTGGTTGATATTGAAATATTGGTATATATGGATTCAGAATCACGTCAGATATCGTTTTCAAGTCTCAAAACCGGCTAAAAATGCATGAAAAATTAAAAAGTATAACAGAGTGTCAAAGGTAAAAACCAAGATGTTACTGGAGCACAGCCTGCTAAAAACACCGATCCGCTGAGGGAGCCATGGTTAATCAACTTGGCAAGTAACTATCCAGCTCAAATTTAAGTTTAGGCCTTTGTTCGGCATTCATTATTTTTATTATTTTTTTTCCAATTGCCTCTTGGGTTAATTCGTTTTCTGTTTAGAGTTTATTCTGTTGGAAGCATTGTCAGGAATCTTTCACTGAATAGTAATGTTTAACTATTAATAGTTCGCCTTAAGATACTTCTTCTTCTTGCTTGGGGCTACAATCCGATGTGGCCGCTCCAACAACTTTTCGCCATTCGTCCCTATTCCTGGTTGTGGACTTCCAATTAATACATCCCAGGGTTTTGGCGTCGCTCTCCACTTGGTCCATCCACCTGACCCGTGGTCGACATCTTTTCCGTTGCCCCCATGGATTCTCAACAAGAATCTTCTACGGAATCCCAGCTTCACCCATTCTTATCACATGACCTGTTCTTAAGCGGGAAGCTTTGACAAAGTTAGATAGTGGAACATCACGGTAGATATCATATAACTTTTTTTGTATCTTTTCCTCCATGTTCTACTATCGCAAACGGGTCCGATTATTCTTCTCCAAATGTTTCTTTCGAAAAAGTCGAGCAGAGCGGAATCTGTTTTCAGAATAGTCGAGGTCTCGCATCCGTACGTTGCTAAGGGCCTGACTAGCGTTTTGTAGAGCGTTAGCTTGTTTGCACGGGAGAGCATTCCGACCGGAACAGCTTCAAGAGTGCGTAGTACGCTCGGTTTGCTGCTAGGAGCCTTGCTTTTATTTCAATAGACGTATCGTTAGCTGGTGTGATGGTCGAACCAAGGTATTTAAAGCTGTCTACTCTCTCAATGCTACAACCTCCCAGTGAAATTCCATGTACTTGGTCTTTTCACTGTTCACTGTGAGCCCCATCCTTTCACCCACTCTCTGCAGTGCGCTGAACGATGCATCTAGAGCTTGCTGAGACCTAGCATTCATATCTAAATCGTCAGCATACGCCAGAACCTGCACAGACTTATGGAAAATTGTACCCCTGGTATCCAAATTTGCTTCTTTGATAACTTTATCCAAAGCGACAAAGAGGAGACAGGAAAGGGCATCACCCCGCTTCAGACCTCTACGAGTGCGGAATGGCTCGGACAGACAATTCTTCACTCTAACTACACTTTCAGGGCTATCTAACGTAATTCCAACAAGTTTGACTAGCTTTTCGGGTATCTCAAGACTCCTCAGGGCCAAGTAAACCTGCTCCCTATCCGCCTTAATGATATTATCGGTCCAAAATCTATCAATACTATCGGACTGTCGATAGTTTTCGAATGTTGTCTATTTCGTTCTATTTTATTCGTTAATGGGCTGTTCGTACGTTAACTACATTTTAACCCTTGTATCTACAGTGAATTTGACTGATCTGCATTTATAAGGCTGATGATGAAACATTATGTTTATTTTCTATCACGTTTTACGTGTTGAGACCATAAATACATCGTACCTACCTCTGCCCGGAAATATTAACATTTTTATTGCTTTAATGTTACTATCAATAGTTATAATATCCGAGTGCAGGGTCCAGTCTAGTCGTGGGGGTATGGGCGCGCGTTCTTTGGTTGCGAGACTCGAACTGACTACTGTGGGGAGTCGTGCGTTCAAATCTCGCAGCTGGAGCGTGTTTTCCCCTCGTCCCAACTCAGAGCGGTGAGGCAATGGGAAGCCATGAGCGAAATCATCAGATCAAATTCTGATCTTCTCTTTGGAAGACAGCTGATGACGTCCACGACGCCAGGAATGACAGTTGGACGAAAATTCAACCTGAAATGGTTGTTTACTTCACCTTTTTTGGTTATAATAAACTTTTGGTAGTATGACGTCACTTCACAATAAGGTTCTATTGTAGAGAAGAAGAGAAAGGTTCTTTAACTAGAGAAATGGCTCAGAAATGGACCCCACCGTTGCAAAAGCCTCTGAAAACATGGCTGAGGGTGGGGGGGGTTAGAGCTTAGTGGGTGTGGTTTAAGCTGGTTTTGTTAACTCTTCGACTCAATTTACGCTACGCCAAACCTCTTCCGCTATGTATCTATTTTCATAAACTATATTTGATCTTTTAGTACTTCTATACCAATTAAGTAGGTTACGTTTTTATTGGATTATAAATAATCTATAATTAATTTCCTCTTTTTCACAGGTGTGATCAACTCAACCAGTGACAAAGTTGATGTGGGGTAAGAAAAAAAAACCTTTTCTCTGATGCGAGAAAATAATTTTTTTGTTTGCTGATAGTAGGTGTAGCTAATAGAGTTGATTTATCTCATTATTTCAGATCGCAGGTGACAGGGAATGATCATGGACGTAAGTAGATTTGGTGGCCTAGTTAGTTGTCATTATTCATTTCCTTGTAGATTATGAACGTTGTGTTTGAGTGTCAACGTAAATGTGCTTGTAGTGGAATCGATTTGCACTCTTTTCAGGGGCGGCTACTGATAGGAGCATAGGCGCATGTGCACCCCAGCCAATTAAAAAAAATCAAAGTTCATTCCTCTTCATTTGAAGAGTAAGTTGGCTAGTGACAGAAGACACGATCATAAGTACTGTGCTAGTTGAATCCACGCGCGAAAACAGAGGCGGAGAGCTCCCTCTTTCCTGAACAATCAGTGGCGGTTGTCTGCTCCGTGCGTTGGGGGGTGGGGGGATGACGTGTTTCGAGGGAGGCAGGCACGTGAGATTGACCAACCAGAGAGCAGGAAATTGTCCCGTGGTGAGCAGAATTGACTCATTGCGCCCCCGTCAGAGAGCTCTGCAATCCGGGTTTCCTTATCAAGTTTAAACCGCTTAAGGCAAACCAAACTGATATGGGATTTTCGTTTTCGGTCAGCCGTTTTGTTTACTGCCTCGCCAGTCCCTGTCCCTGGCTTTTCAAAGTATTGTGATTATTTATGGGTGTAGGTATGAAATGATGAATAATTTGGTGCATTATATTAAAGTAAACTATTTACGTTTGTCTGTGATGGAAAAGTGCGACATTCGAGAAACTGGCCGCCCCTTGCCATCTCTACTTAGACTCCAGCAGACGTTGAAATTGAAAAATCGTGCAGAATCGTACTTTAAGTTTAACGTCGAATATTAAGAAGGTAGATAGATTGGCTTTGTGGGAGTGAAGTGACTAACTAATTATTTTGCTACATTTCAGCTATTGCAATAAGATGGATGCATTTCTTGGGTTTAGACCAGCTCTTCTGTGGTGCTGGGGTTAGGTTTGGCCACCATGCGCTTACTTAGAGCATGTCCTCTAAGGTTTGACCATCTACTAGTGGTTTCATCGGAGACCCACCGGTTTATGGTCGCCCTAAAGGAAGATTTGGGAATGCCGATGGCTGGCTCTAGACCAATGAACGGGGTTAGTGAGCCCCTTCTGGCCAGCGCATCTGCTTTCTCATTTCCCGTTACTCCGCTATGTCCTGCCACCCACTCCAGAGAGACTCTGTTGTGTTGCAATAGGAAGCAGAGGGTCTGGAAGCAGTCCCACACTAACTTTGAGTTAATGGAGGAAGCGGCTAAAGCCTTGATCGCAGCATGGCTGTCCGTGAGAATGCGGACGTGAACACCACGGTGTCCCCTCCGCAGACTTTCCCCAGCGCAGACCCTAATTGATTCTCTGGAAAGTGTAGAGAATGTCTCTTCTAAATTCATCCTGAAAAATGAAATTTACTTCCCGATTGGGGTGATCAAAACTTTTCTTTACAAAATGGTGTCGTACTTATTTGAAAGTTCCTGAACTGGTATTTGAGTTGGATCAATCCCAATAAAAATTGTATGTTTATTTTGAAATATTATTGTTGTAGCACCGAAGAGGAGAAGCTCTCGAACACATTCTCAGCCTCAATTTGAAACGTAAGTGATTCTTGACATAGATGAATGACGTTTGCAGATAGTTATAGGAACGTTGTTAATTATAATCCCAGATCCCGTTATCTTTTCTGAGCCAATAGAATCCAAGTTCTCATTTCACTTATATCTGCTTCAATCAGATTACCGCCTTTCGCTTTCTCGATCTGTGGGATTCAAGCTCTTTTTCAACTGTATCTATATAAGCTCCGTACATGAATCTAAGATGGGATAATTGCAAAAAGTGCCTTCTTGGATTCTCAGACACGCACCAGCAAGGTTTTGACACTATGGTGACATTTATTTATATTATTATATCTATTTTTTCATTTATCACCACCTGTTTACCTTACCCATTATTAACGAGCCCCTTATTATAAATATCTAAGAAGTCCATTTGAAGCCATATGTGAGTATGAGTAGGTAGTCTGCCAAATCTTTCTAATCGTCCAACTGGACGTTTTTTCTTCACCCTTTTGTTCTATTTGAAACATTTTTATTACGTCATGAATTTGAATTCACAGTAGATATGAAAATCGATTACAAGAAGAAATGTACACTTCTTTGAAGGGTTTGCTAAAAAGCTAGTTTATGAATTTGAAGAACCTAAAATAGTCAAAGGTTTCGCAATTGTTGGGAGAGATGACGCATCTCTAGTGGTCAAAAACGTGGACTGTGATTATAAAACAAACCTTCAATTTTAGCCGTTTAGTTCATTCCCTTTTTAGGACGTCCCGCAGTAAGACTTGGGCGTCCTTATGACAGACTCACAGGGGTAGCGTGCGAGTTGCGGACGTGCGAGTTGCGGACGTGCAAGTTGCGGACGTGCGATTTGCGGACAAACTAAAGTGGTGGGAAGAAGATCGATAATCTGTCGTGCGGGTTGCGGACAGAACACATTTCCCTTCGCACTTTTTCCAGGCTTAGGACTGGCTGCATTGCGAAACAGTACTTGTTGCAGGCGTGTTTAGAAATGTGTCAGCTCGGAAGATCAAGCTCAGCCATCATGTGTGAGGAAAACTCGCATCAATTTTCAAGATTTTGGGCTAATGAAAGAAGAAAATTTGGGCCAAAATGTGCCAACGTTTTGAGGTAGGAGTAGAGGTCTTTGGTTTCGGTAAATTTTCTGCCAGCTTCGTCGATCCTTTCGTCCAAGTGCACGTACGTCTTCTTCCTCTTACTGCCTGGCTCTCCTACCTCAAAAGAGCGCAGCTTGAAGCTAGCCTCGGAAGCCATAGCATTGAGTCTAGAAAGAAAAACGAAAACATTCGGCTGTTTAAGCCCTACAATGGAATTCAGCTTCCTGTTCCAACCTTCAACTGCGTTATTGGTGCGATGTCTCTCAGGGTTCTGTTCTGCTCCCAAAGCTTTCCTTCTGATGCTGCACAACGATGACTTCATGCTCTCGTAATTTGGGAGGTGACCGACGAAATCGTATCCCCTGTCTTTCAGTTCGCCGAATTCCTCTCGAAAAATAACGTGCACTGGAACGGATAACTCTTCCCTCGCGCGTTTCCGACACTGTTCTTTTTTCGCGATCACTTCCTGCTCAATGGTGCCGACCTCAGTGCAGATGTGACTTGTTCTTGAGAGTATCGTCAGGTTTGGTGTGGTTTTCAAGCTTCCGGGACATCGACTTTTTTTGTCATTGACACATACCAAGGACGTACATTTTTCATTTTTGCGGTGACACCGGTATCGGAAACCGTCAAAGACAAGGGCTTGTTTCCCGCGTGATGTTGACGTAACCTCCATTGATAGACGTGACAGACTGAACTGAAGACGAGATTATCTCGCTTACGTAATGCCATCATGCGATCTAGTAAGTGATCTCCGCACTATGTCCGCAAATCGCACGGAACCATCATAAAGTCGAGGCCGTTCCGCAAACAGCACGATTTTGTTGACAACCGCCCCTCTACCCTTCTTTCCCTGTCCGCAACTCGCACGGAGCCCTCACAGGACTCGTCCTTAGTGTGACTCTCAAAAAATAGAGGCGGGATCAACAGTTGTCCTTCAAAAATTATGAATTTCTTTTCAATCTATCAGTATCTTATCACTTTTTCTACAAATTAGAGGTGGAAACAAGCCTTTGAAGTGGTTGTTTCTCTCGATTGAATCAACGAGTTTCGGAGTTTTCAAACTTCTTACTCGACTATATCTAGGAATTGGAGGTGAAAACAAGGTTTCGAAGATGTCGTTTCTCTCGAGTAAACCAACAAGTTTCTGTGTTTTCAACCTTCTATCTCGACTTTTTTCAAGATTTTGAGGTATAAATGAGCCTTGAATGAGGTCGTTTGTTTCGAGTGTATCAACGAGTTATGGTGTTTTCAACTTCTTGCTCGACTTTCTGTAGGAATTGGAGGTGAAACAAGCCTTGAATGAGGTCGTTTCTCTCGAGTGAATCAACGAGTTTTGGTGTTTTCAACCTTCTTTTTCGTCGTTTTCTATGAAGCTGAGGTTAAAACAAGCCTTGAACAAGAAAATTCATATTCGTTGAAGACCGATCAACTTCCCACATCTGTCAGAAGTTGATCCTCTCTCGTTACTGCTTCCCCACTTGAGACTCAACCTTCTTCCCATGTCCTCTCCTGATTGCTACTTTCCTAATTCGGTAATATTCCAATGGAAATCCCGCAGCCTCTTCTGCTAATCAATATTTTCTTGTGCCAATGATGGCAAACGCTTTGATTAATAAGTTTGCTGGACTTGTTTTCGACAAATATTTGATGAATCCTAGAAAAAAATGAAAGTTTAAAAAAAAGGAGATATTTTTCTCTATCAAATTTTTTGCGAAATCGACCATTACAGCTTCGTTTGTTTTGTCATGATGCACTCAGATCACTTTGAAATTTTAATTGTTCACTAACAACGTCAATTAACTTCTGTGTTTTGTCCCTATACACAAAGACTGTTCAGATGCAATCCCAAACACCTTGAATTTTGATCATTGACACAAATACGAATGACAATAAATGTTATCTTACCTACCGGTGAAAAATTACATTCTGTCCAATCGAGACTAATTAACCGGCTTGCCAGAAATCGCTTGTCAATTAATAACAATTATCTCAAAAACGAATGCCGAGTTGGGTGGACAGTAGGTAGCTTATACTTCGATTATACAGCTAATCGTATAGATTGTCACAGGGAGTTCGCTTAATTTACCAGTTATTGTTTACATAACATATATTTCTTACTCTATTATTTACAAAAAATGAAAAATCTCTGAAACCCCAATTTCTGTTATCAAAAACCATACAAAAATACAGTATTTTATGTACATTATGCATCTTTTGTCAGAAAGAAAAGTAAACCGATATCTGAGATGAATCTAGAAAACTATTGGCAACTTCCCTTGCACTCGCACACTTGTCCCCCATGGCTTCTAGTGCCTTCTTGTTACCTATGTTCTATAATTTTCTTGGTTAATGTTCCTGCTCCACAATCAATATTAGTCGTGTAACGTGGAATGACATTTCACATCCTTTTCACAATTTTCTAAATATGCCATCTCAAGTAAACTTTCATTACTTTGTGTTTTTCAGAAAGAAGAGGAGGTACACCAATAAAAAGATAGGTATGTGTTGTATCCATTGTTTACACCTACTCATGATATCGATACCTCAAAGTACAAAGGCGCTATGTCCATCCATCGTCCACATTTTATTTATTTTTTTTTCAACTTCAGAAAAACTCAAATGTAACAAAACTATTATTGACCTTCTTGACGATTATAGCTCGAACATTTCTTGAAGAAATTAAAGAGTTTAGTGTAATAAGCCATTATTTTAGGAACTGTACACTGGTGATAACTTCTTTTGCGTTTTTCTCAAAACTCCGTTTTTGGACATATCTCCTTTGTGCTTTAAGGGGGTCTCAGTCGGTTGCCGTTTGTTCTTAGTATTTCGCCAGATGGAAGGCGCAAAAACTTGTAAAGTTGTACCTAAATTTTAAATTTTAAAGGATTTTAGAAATTCATTAGTGCGAGGCCCTAGGGAATTGAAAATCTGAAATATTGCCGCCGGAATCATCAAAATCGAACAATAATTGCCAAAGAGAAATGGGGAAAACTACCGAATAGACGGTTTTTCCCTTTTGATGATTTCAGCGGCAATCTTTCACTTTTTCAATTCCCAAGGCCCACGCACTAATGCATTTCTTAAATCATTGAAAATTTCAAGTTTAGCTACATTTTATGGGAAAAAAATTGGTTGCCTGTAAAGTCGGTATACGGGCGAAAGTTTTATTACGTGACAACGACTTTGAGTGGTAAAATAATTTTAATGGCCTTGGAGCTCACTCAGCTGATCAGTGATCACTCAGGCGCCTTCAGCATTCTCCATTGACCCGCCCTCTCAAATTTCAGGTTCCTGCGTTCAACAGGAGAGGAAATGGCCTTGGAGCTCACTCAGCTGATCAGTGACCACTCAGGCACCTTCAGCATTCTCCATTGACCCTGCCTCTCAAATTTCAGCTTCCTGCGTTCAACAGGAGAGAAAATGGCCTTGGAGCTCACTCAGCTGATCAGTGATCACTCAGGCGCCTACAGCATTCTCCATTGACCCGCCCTCTCAAATTTCAGGTTCCTGCGTTCAACAGGAGAGGAAATGGCCTTGGAGCTCACTCAGCTGATCAGTGACCACTCAGGCACCTTCAGCATTTTCCATTGACCCTGCCTCTCAAATTTCAGCTTCCTGCGTTCAACAGGAGAGAAAATGGCCTTGTAGCTCACTCAGCTGATCAGTGACCACTCAGGCACCTTCAGCATTCTCCATTGACCCTGCCTCTCAAATTTCAGCTTCCTGCGCTCAACAGGAGAGGAAATGGCCTTGGAGCTCACTCAGCTGATCAGCTCACTCACCAAGTATGCCTATCTCTCTCGCTCTGTCTCTCTCGCTCCTAGGCGGGCTAACTGTGCTCGAGTGGAACGGACGCGTGCCTCTCACTCGCTCTCATTGTGAGCGCATAACGTGAGCGGAGCGTAACGCAGTTTCTTGAAGTGTCACCCGGCAAACCAATTTATAAGACGTTGTCACGTCAAAACTTAACTGAATTAACGGTTTTTCCCATTTTGGTTTATTATTTTCAATAATGAACCTTTGGAATCGACCAAGAAATAAAATTTTTTAACACCTCCTCAAAATTTGATGGTTTACGTTTCAAGGTATGTTTGTTACCTCGGGATTATGAACAAATGAACTAGCACTATTTTCAGATTTCACAACGAAATATATTGAACTACAGAGGATGAAATACGATAAAGTTTTATAACGATCTAATCGGTGTAGGAGCGGCGGGCGGGCGTTGTCGGCAGGGTTACCCCAATGATCTGAATGGCAGCGGCTGCATAGAACTATTCTGCTCATTGAAGGACCTAATTATTCATTTCTTATTATTATTCTCCTGTTCTAGTTCTGGCTCATTATTAGCTAAATAGGACCACCTAACGGTTGCATGATCAGAAGTAATTGTGAACTGATTCGCCAAGCGGCAGAACTAGGAACTAACTTGAGAGTTGGTAGCACTGCTTTTTGTTCTCCCGCCTCAAATAGGCGGGAAGTCCAAACAAGGCACATAGAATCCAAAAATCGAATTAAAATTTGGCCGTCCGTCCGCCGTACGCGGCACTTTCCCCACTTAGCATTGATCGATTTTGATGAAATTTGGTATGTAGGCTCCATTTGGGTTCTAGTTGTGCCCCGAAGATTTTGGTTGATGTAGGTCACTTCTAAGGGTTCAAAAATGAATTTTGAAAACGCCCTGACTCAAAAAAAATTGATATAAAGGTATTGTTTTTCCTTCAATTTAAGATTCTATAGAATTTTTAGAATTTTTTGAGACCACCCGGAGCTCTTTAGGACAAACCGTTCGCTCACTACGAGAATTTATAGTTTGGACGTACGATAAATCAGAAACACGAGTGTGAATCGCAAAAGAGGCCCAATCTCCGTTCAAATTAAAGCTGACCGAAATGCGATCGATGTTTTTCTTCATGTTGGATGGTTGGTGGCTTTGCAGACGAGTGATCTATATAGAAAAATAATAAACCATTTTGTAATAATTTGCAGCGTTTTCTCTGGCAATTATTGTTCAATTTTCGATGATTCCAGCGGCAATATTTCAGTTTTTTCAATTCCCTAGAGCCGTGCACGAATGAATTTCTAAAATCCTTTAAAATTTCAAATTTAGGTACAACTTTTAAGTTTTTGGCGCCTTCTATATCGTGAAATACTAACCCGTAACGAGGAACGAACGGTGACCTACTGAGACCCCCTTAAGGTATCGATATGGTGATATGCAGATGTTATTCAAGTCCTACCGTAACATGATGATGTTGTAATGCTCACTTCGGTGTCATCCTAGGGGAATATTTAAGAAAGGGTTTGAGTGTTCCATCGTGTTTCAGCAAACACATCGGATTAAGAACACAATCAGTTCATAGATGAGTGCGTACGTGAGAATACCTGAAATGATTTTTTACGATTGTTCCTATGTTGTTTAAACTAATTACGGAATTCCACGTACTATATCCGGAAAATAAGATTCCTCCTAGTTCTGACCACTTTTTTTCTCTTAAAGTTGTTATTGATAAATTTATGTCAGACGTCTTATATTATCAGACAAAGATCAATGTTTTAGGGGACCATTTAATGTAATTAATCATTCCTCTCTCATTATTTTAGCTGTACGAGAATTCCCCAAGGGATCAATCAAACGGCTATTTCCCGTGGACTTCTCGGAGTTCACCATCGATGCGAAGAATGCAGGGAATATTGGCCGCTTTTTCAATGTAAGACTCGGTTTTTGATGAATATTTTCTAATTTGGTCTAATGAGGTACACCAATGGATGAAGCGCATATAGTCCGGGCAACGAAGTCCTGGCGGTTGGGGCACGAGCTCGAGGGGAGGGGAGTCCCTAAAGGTCCCATTTTGGGGTTTTTCGTTAATAGCTCGAAAACGGTGCATTTCTCGATAAAACATGTCCTATAGTAATGTAACCCCTTTTTCACTAGGGAACCCTCGGAAGGGAGCAAAGTAAAGTTCTCAAAGTTAAAATGTGTTAACTAATAGAAAACCCTACTTTAGGAATCTTATGTTTTGGCTCTAAGGTAAACTAATGTGCGGAAATAAAGAACTTACCTTAGCTGTCTGTTGTCTTCCCTGAAGATATGTATGCTGCCACCACCTACGAATGTAGGACTTAATCCTTTGATTAAGTATGATAAATATGAAATGAAATGAAGTTAATTGCAAGTGAAGTTACGTTAAGTTTGGATTGAAAAGCAAGTGAATTTACTGAAAGAATCTACTTTGAATTTACTAGTGAAGTAATACCTGGTTCAGTGGGAGTAGTCAATGAAAGCAGATGGTACTTCCGTATGGTTGTTGTATTAAACGATTGAGCAAAAATAAAATATGTCTCACAACAACTCTTATTACTACCTACCTACTATCACGCAAAAAGGAACATTCTCTCTCTCTCTCTCGATATATGTGAACAAATGTGGACAATATAGTCAATGTGAACTATGTGAACAAGGTGAACAAGGTGAACAAGGTGGTGGACACGGAAGGTGTACACCACGTGTTAAGATGCAAGTTTTACAATTTAAATTTACAAGAAATACAAGTTTTTAATATTATAGGGGGGAATTTAGGATCGGGCCATTCTCAGTCTTTTATCTATTGGCAGGTGAATCTTGCGCCTGTTCGCCAGTCTTTTGAAAAGAGGAAAAATCACTTATAACCTAATCCGTTCGAAAAGTCTATATACAAGGAAATAGTTCTTCCTACCAGTCTTGAAGTCAGTGATGGGCAGGTGCTGTCTTGGAGTCTTGTAGATACTGCAGTCTTGTCAGGGTGAAACTAGAGTGAACACAGCAAATGTTGGGGTGCCCCAGTCTCGGCGGGCTTGTACTCTCGGCCACTTGAAGGTTACTCGTAGAATGAGGACCTCAGGGATGAGCACGGGGGTCCTTCGGTTTGGGTGGGGCGAGGCGGTGCTTCTGCGCCTGCGCACGGAGTGGGAGAGCTACTGGTGGCGCCGCTGGTGTTGACTGGGCGAAGCTTGGTTTCGGTACTGGGGGCGCTACTGGTGCTGACTGGGCGAAGCTCGGTCCCGGCACTGGTGGCACTGCTGGTGTGGAAGCCGCGGACCTAGCCCGCGCTCTTTTAAGTGGCGAACGATTAACCGTAATCCTCAGGGGTGGAACCCGGGGATTACACTCCCCTCCCCTTCGGAAGCCGATGCCCTCATCGGCGTCATCTGAGTCTTCAGGATGTAGTATCTCAGCTTCTAGGGCATCTAGCTTCTTGGCTCTGCATCCTCGACAGTTGGTGGTGTCGGGTCTCTGTTTGTGGTGAGCGTTGTTACAGGTGAATGGGTGTCCTTCCGCCGTAGCCTTTCGAGATCGTCGCAGAAACATCCTGCAGGCTTCGCACCATAGACGTGAGTTGTGAGCTCTGTTTCTGTTGCAGGCGATGCATTGTCTCTCCTGGGCCGGATGGTCGGACTCCTCATCTGGTAACGGGTCTTCGAACGTCTCCTCCATTGGTTGAGATGCAGGCTCAGGTGGAAGTTCTGTCACTTGGGCTGGTATGCAAAGGCTCATATTCACGCAGCTCCTCAGCTTTTCCAGGATGGCCTCAGCAATGGCAGCAGCGTCATGGATCGGCGAATAAGTCGGGCTCTGAAGTTGGGCGACCAATTCCGCGATCTGAACTGCTAGGTTTGGGTTTGCAGGTGGTATGAGTGGCTTCACGGTATCCAAGACTTCACGCGCGATCTCTCGTGGCGTTGGGATCAACACAGGTGGCAGTCGCAGTTTCTGTGCCAGGGCAGTGGCCAGGCTGTCCACATCCAAGGCAAGTGTTGCATCAGGCTGCCTTCCCATCGTGTATTTCTTCAGGAACTTGAGTGCACTGGTATATCTGTGCCACCCATGTTGTCGGTCTTCCGCGTTTGTCGCATGGCACATCATGTTCACTCCGCTCTCAAGGACACTCCATTCTCTTTCTAAATCAATGCTCAAACGTATCACTCCACCGGGCTCTATCACAATAACACTTGGCTGGGGTAATGCTGGTTCCTCCGTCGGTTCACTATGACAGCCATCGTCCTGGTTTACTCCCTCGGTCACCCTGCGCTCAACGTCTCTGAACATGGCTTGCAAATCCTTTCCTCCTGACATCGCCGTCTTAAATCACACACTGTTCACTTTTGCACTTTGGTCTTAGGACTGGCTTAAGTGTATTGACAAACTTGCAAATACTACTAAAGTGTACATGTTACTACTGGGTGCCAATCTACGTGTGTGTGTGTGATGTGTCATTTGGACTCAGTTGGATGGGATTTGCGATCTTAACCAAATTTTGCGCATCCTAACCAGTACGACCTCCGCTGGTAGGGGGGGGGGGAAGAGGAATGAGAGATAACTGACTAGTCAACCCACAAACGGTCGCGTTTGCGTTCGCGTAAGCGTTGCGGCTGGTATGGAAGAGTGAATACAAGGAAAATGATAATAAAACAACCACTGGTAAGTAAATTTTCAAAATTTTTCAATTTTTTTTTTTTTTTTTTTTTTTTTAACATTATATGCTTTTTTGTTTCAGGTTTCTGTCTTTTGGAGGACTTGCCGGTGTGCAGCTGGCGGTAGTCTTTTCTCGGAAGGTTGCGAAGCTGGCGAGGGGTAGCCGTCTCCTCCGCTGTCAATTTCTGTAGACTCCTCTGCTTCAGGTGTCATCGTCACAGGGGAAGTCTCCATCAGCTCTTTGGACTCCTGATTCTCATGGAATCGGGCTACTGGGTAAGTATCTTTGTCGGAAATGGGTTTGTCCAAATCTTCTATTGGGAACTCTTCTGACGGATCCGAAATTGGGCAATCATCGGACGCTAGAACATCTACGTCTGCAGATTCCAACAGGTGAGAAGGGTCAAACGCGTCGGAACTTCCGACAGCTGCAACTCGAGGTCGCATCGGCTGTGCTACATTCGGCATGGGAACTGGTCGAGCTGGTGCTAAATAACCTGTAATAACTTCGCTTATTATCACGGATTGACCTGTCTTGGGGTGCTTCATTCTCACCTCACAACTGTCCAGATGAATGGAAGCAGGGATCCTACACAGTAGGTCCAAACCCAACAAGTCCAATCCGGCGTGGTCCCGCGCGAAAATTCTGAACGTGTGCTTCAGTTTGATGGGACCAATGGCGACTTCAACATGTTGTTGCCCAAGAAATGGCATGGGTTGTCCATCTGCGCCCCAGGCCAGGATTCGGGTCGGTACTATTGGCACATTCGGTACAGGGTGAGTTAACAAGGAAATTTGCGCGCCGGTATCTACGATCATCACACGTTCGTGTCCACTCAGACTCAGGCGAATGCGCATCGTTTGTTTAAACGGTGAGTTGACGGCAGGAACGCAGATGTCCGGTTCTTCCGTCCTCGGAGTAGACGTTGAAGGCGCATCGGCAGTCTTCTTTTCCGCTCGGAGGCTCACAGCCTGCTGAGGGTTCGGTTCGTATGCTTCACTCGTGAGAGCCAGTACCTTACGAGGCTCCGGCCGGTGGTTGGCTTCCATCTTGATACAGGTTTCAGTCTTCTGGGGACATTCAGCTTCCAGGTGTCCATAATAGCCACAATAGTCGCACATCGACTCGTCTGCGTAGTGACTCAACTTCACCCGACAGTCGGATTCTTTATGACCGTAGAGGCCGCAATACTCGCAGGGAAAATTCTTGGGGTTTTTGAGACAATGAGCGGGAAAGTGCGTTCTACCCCCACAGTAGAGGCATGGTTTCTGAGGACTTCCCATGGCGTTTCTTCGTTGAGGCGGAGGAGTAGGAGGTCGCGGTATGTTAGGGCATCCCGAAGCGATGTGACCTAATTCGCGACAGCGAAAACACCGCTTATCTTGGGTCTGGATCCGTGCGACGTTCCAGTGGTCAGCTTCTCGGGGCTCCAAGGCGTCTTCCAGTTGCTCAGCCTTTTTCAAGGCTTCTTCGAGTGATGCGGGCGGATTATTTACGAAAAATCCGGCATACTGTCCTGGGAGTCCTTTCAGAAAAGCTTTGACTGAACGAGCTTCGATCCACATCCGTCTCTGCACATCGTCCATCAGTAATCCATCCACTTTCGCAGCTTGCGCCGCGGTGTGTCGTACCCGCTCGGCGTACTGTCGGAATGTTTCTCCCATTGATTTCTGCATGGTCCAAAGTCGCTCTGCTGCTTTTTCAGGATCCTCTCGGCTATACCAACGTATAAGCGCTCTTCGTAGTCCATAGTATGGTGTAGGTCCTTCAAGCAAGTGTCCATTATCGAGTAGGAACGTTTTTGCTGTTCCTCGGAGTTTGATTCGGAGAAGTTGCACTTTTTGGGTTTCGGTCAGGTCCCGCGTTATACCATCGAAAATTTCTAGGAAAGTTCCGATAGGTACGACTTCAAGCTCGTCGGGATCCCAATGATCGATTTCCAACAGCATCGATCTCGGAATCTGCTCATGTGTTGCCTCAGGTGTACTCCGACTGAGGACTGTTTCAAGGCGACTCATAGCCTTAGCCACAGCCTCAAGAGCAACGTCTCGTGGTTCCGGGGATGTTGACATCTTTGAAGGTGGTCACGAATTTAAGAAAATCACTAATTTGTTGTTCAAAAAGAAAAAGGGAATTCAAAAAGGGAAAAAGACTGAAGGTCTAGTTCCAAATACGAAATCAAAACGCACTTCAATACACACCCGAACGCTCGGTCACGCCGCGAGAACCGGTTGTAGGCTGACAAGGTAGGGTAGGCAATTTGAAAAGTATTGGGAACCAATTTGTAGAACCAATTTGTAAATTAAAAAGCCACCAATTTGTATTAAAAAAAAATCAATTTGTATTATCACTATGGGGTGAACAAGGGTGTACAGGCGAAAGAAAAATCGGCCTGGACAGGTCTTTAGGACACGTCCCTTGAGGGTGGACAACAATGGTGTACTTAAGGTAGACTGAAGGTGTACCGAAAGTGAACTAAAGATGTACTAAGGGGGAACAAGGGTGTACAGGCGAAAATAAAATCAGCCTGGACAGGTCTTAAGGACACGTCCCTTGAGGGTGGACAACAATGGTGTACTTAAGGTAGACTGAAGGTGTACCGAAAGTGAACTAAAGATGTACTAAGGGGGAACAAGGGTGTACAGGCGAAAATAAAATCGGCCTGGACAGGTCTTAAGGACAAGTCCCTTGAGGGTGGACAACGATAATATACTAAAGGTAAACTGAAGGTGTACCAAAAGTGAACTAAGGGGAACAAGGGTGTACAGGCAAAAATAAAATCGGCCTGGACAGGTCTTAAGGACAAATCCCTTGAGGGTGAACAACGATGGTGTACCAAAAGTGAACTAAGGGAACAAGGGTGTACAGGCAAAAATAAAATCGGCCTGGACAGGTCTTAAGGACAAATCCCTTGAGGGTGAACAACGATGGTGTACCAAAAGTAAACTAAAGGTGTACCAAAGTGGTCAAAGGGGGACAAGGGTGGACAAAAGTACACCCACAAAACCAAAAGTTAAGAATGGGGTTCAAAGATCTCGGACTCTAAAATCGAAAAGTTAATGTTTATACGGGGAGTTTGTAAACAAAAATAAACTAGGGTGGACAACAATGTGGACAAAGGTGTACTTTCAGGTGGACTAAGGTGGACTCTATGGGAACTCTCGTGGACTCTAGGTGAACAAGGGTGGACACCTAGGTTAAAATCAAACTTAGTGGTGGACAATCGAAATTCCTGCAAGGTAAGGCTTAAATAGTGCAAGGTCACTATTCCACAAGACAAACCAACAAAATAAGCATACAATTCGTATCTTAAATGCAATAATCCAATATCCACTCGTCCTAGTACTCTACCTTTATCCTATTGCTAAGGGATTTCAAAAAGGTTGGGTCAAAAAGGGTAATGACTTCCTTTACGTGGGAAAACTAGACGAGGTCAAAAAGGGATAATACGCTGAGGGCGAACAAAGGGATGGGTTTTGACCGCTGGGAAAACCCACAAGGCTAGTGACCGGGTCAAGTACCTTAAAAACCAAAAGGGTCGAGAGTCGTTTACCTGGGTTATTGTCTGCTAAAAATGACAAAAATGGACGCTTTTGCAAAATAGGAAATGATTTTCTTTGGCCAATCCTTGTTTCAAGTTACGAATGTCTCTATTTTGTCCCAACAATCCACTGTATGCAAGAAATTTATATACGCGCAGGAAAAATCCTGCTGATCAAATTTCCTAAAAACGTAAGGACCGGAAAAATCCTGCAAGGGTGAACAAAATTTATGTCCACGGTGGACAAAAGTGGACAAAAATGTAGACAAAAACGTACTGGGGTGTACCAATGTGGACACACCCTAAACTTGAGGTTTCTGAGTCGGAACTTTGCGAAGGGTATCTGCACTTAACCCGTGCAGCACAAAGAACAATATGAAATGTGTCAAAAATGTGTGAAATTGTGTAAAATGTGTGTAGGCACCCTTATGATAACATGCACATTCACAAATCTACTTAGTCTAAGTAAGAGAAAAGGTACTTTCACTACTCACTGACCAATTACTTCACCACAATGAATTTAAAAGGGAAAGACAGCTAAGTTCCGCACAACAAATAAATGAATTTAGTAAAAATCAAATAAAATTGATAAAATCGGTAGCTACTGATTTTATGGCAGTCGAGGCGTTAGTGTTGCTGGTGTTCCAACACAAGTTCGAATCAAAATTTAATCTGCACTGCTGGGAACCAACACAAGTTTAGTTCGCAGTGCACGAATGTAGGACTTAATCCTTTGATTAAGTATGATAAATATGAAATGAAATGAAGTTAATTGCAAGTGAAGTTACGTTAAGTTTGGATTGAAAAGCAAGTGAATTTACTGAAAGAATCTACTTTGAATTTACTAGTGAAGTAATACCTGGTTCAGTGGGAGTAGTCAATGAAAGCAGATGGTACTTCCGTACGGTTGTTGTATTAAACGATTGAGCAAAAATAAAATATGTCTCACAACAACTCTTATTACTACCTACCTACTATCACGCAAAAAGGAACATTCTCTCTCTCTCTCGATATATGTGAACAAATGTGGACAATATAGTCAATGTGAACTATGTGAACAAGGTGAACAAGGTGGTGGACACGGAAGGTGTACACCACGTGTTAAGATGCAAGTTTTACTATTTAAATTTACAAGAAATACAAGTTTTTAATATTATAGGGGGGAATTTAGGATCGGGCCATTCTCAGTCTTTTATCTATTGGCAGGTGAATCTTGCGCCTGTTCCCCAGTCTTTTGAAAAGAGGAAAAATCACTTATAACCTAATCCGTTCGAAAAGTCTATATACAAGGAAATAGTTCTTCCTACCAGTCTTGAAGTCAGTGATGGGCAGGTGCTGTCTTGGAGTCTTGTAGATACTGCAGTCTTGTCAGGGTGAAACTAGAGTGAACACAGCAAATGTTGGGGTGCCCCAGTCTCGGCGGGCTTGTACTCTCGGCCACTTGAAGGTTACTCGTAGAATGAGGACCTCAGGGATGAGCACGGGGGTCCTTCGGTTTGGGTGGGGCGAGGCGGTGCTTCTGCGCCTGCGCACGGAGTGGGAGAGCTACTGGTGGCGCCGCTGGTGTTGACTGGGCGAAGCTTGGTTTCGGTACTGGGGGCGCTACTGGTGCTGACTGGGCGAAGCTCGGTCCCGGCACTGGTGGCGCTGCTGGTGTGGAAGCCGCGGACCTAGCCCGCGCTCTTTTAAGTGGCGAACGATTAACCGTAATCCTCAGGGGTGGAACCCGGGGATTACAGTAAATTAAAGCTGATAAAATTCTCTAAATTTTTGACTGTATACGTTTTATCGAAATTCCGAACCGTTACAGAGTTTTATGCATCCAAAAATGGAGGAATTTTGAAAATTCGGTTTTTAGCTCACGTTTTCTGGATAACTTTCTTGAATTTCATCCAATCGGTTGTTCTGAGAAAAAAAGTTGTAGAGCATTAAATTTCCTTGAAGAATATGTGGTTGATTGCCAATTTATCATTTACCAATAAAACATTTGAGCCAACAAAGTCATCCAGAAAACGTGAGCTTAAAACCGAATTTTCAAAATTCCTCCATTTTTGGATGCATAAAACTCGGTAACGGTTCGGAATTTCGATAAAACTTATAGAATCAAAGTTGTAGATACTTTTATCAGCTTTAATTTACTATAGGACATGTTTTATCGAGAAATGCACCGTTTTCGAGATTTTAACGAAAAAACCCAAAATGGGACCTTTAGGGACTCCCCTCCCTTCGAGCTCGTGCCCCACCCGCCAGGACTTTTAGTATGTTAATAAGGATACCCCTACATCTGTGCCAATTTTGGTTTGGGTTCTCTTTTTTTTTCTACCTCAAACCCTTCGTTGCCCGGACTAATATCGGACTGAAGACTGAAGAAATTCCTCGGCAATATTCAGAAAAAGTCTCGTAAATTTGTTATTACTTAACCCAAATGGACGTAATTTGAACAACATACTCCCCTAAGTAATGCGCATAAGATAGGAGTGGAAAGGGGGTAGAAAGGAGGAGAGGGAAATTTCCTAAATTCAACGTCTCATCATGGTTCTTGATTAAGTTTTTACGAGAACCTCAGAATGCATGACCAAACCAACCGATCAGAGTCAACTATATGTTTTAAAAAACGGAATTGCCTATTGTGGTAGGCACTCGACTTCCATTATTTCACAACCTTGCTTGTTCTACGAAAAAGGTTCAAGTCTGAATTTTAAAACGTCAACTTTTCTCTACTGTTTTGTTTATTCGTAAATTAGGAAGTACCAGCTGAAAGTCTCCATAGGAGGTTTTTCGAGGTGCTGAATCCGATTTTGGGGTCGAAAATAGGAAATTCCGACATGGTGAAATTCCTCATTGTTTCCAAAACAAAACAATGATTCAGATTGTTTCGTCAATAACCGAGACCGAGTCAATAAACGTGTTGCGAACAAACGACGAGGGGTTCTTACGAATTTTACCGAAGTTTGACGAAGTTTGTTTATAATGCGTAAAATATCCAATTTTTCAAAACGATACACTCTGCTCAAAAAGTCGACATCTGCAAAGATCATTCTTGCCCCAGCAATTGGCTCCAGCCAATAGCATCCAGTTGCGCACTACGCATTATGGACATTAAGCTCCCATGTAAACCAAGCTTTACTCGTAGGTACGTTTAATACAAAATTTATATTATCCCTAGCAACATATCTAAAATGCATTGAAAAGCTCGGCGCTTCGTTCCACAAAAACTTCGTTCCGCATCCCCCTTCCACATGTCACTCCTGCATCCCCCCTCCAGCGTAACGTTTTTCAGGTAGTTACCCTAGGGCTATAACATGTTCCATGTTAAAAGCTATTTTTAAAGCATGAGCGTGAAGCAACTTCAAAAGTTTTTTAAAAGCTTCGAAAGCAACTTGAGTTAAGAACCTTGAGTTCAAAGTTAAGAACCTTCAGGTCAACTGGAAAAAAATCATTAGGAATATGGATGCAGCCAAAAAACGGGCAACATATGTGACTCCACACGCAAGTAGAGGTGTGTAAGACAAGGTCATTTGGCGGATATCACTCATTACAGAGACCAGGTCTTTTGAATCTGTTCACCCGTTCACTCACAAGACAAACAACCAACTGGTCAGAAGTCACAAAAACGAGCAAGTCTGTAAACCGAACGAGTTGAAACGTTGGGATCCAGGTCGTGACTCAAAAAAACGCTGAGTCGAAAAACCGAAAGAGTCGGAATAGGTTACAATGAGTAGGCGATTTGAATGAATCGAATGAGCTAAAAAGACAAAAACAAATGAAAGATTGATTCGAATCGTATGAATCAGTCTTTGAGTGTGTTTTGTCTTTTTAGTCCTCAGTTCATTCGAACGTAATTCTCCACTTGGACGATGGAAGGTTTTGCTTAGAAAACCACTTCCATCCACTTCTTTCTGTTGATACTTCCTTGTCATTTTCACACATTAATGATCCATGTGCAAACATGCATGTACATAAATATACATTATACATCCATATTGCGGGTAATTAATTTATTTTGTTGGCCTTCTGCCGTTGTTCTCGTAATTTAACCGGAAAACTCGATTGGTGGGTTGATGAACGAATGACCGTGTTCATTTTGATAACCCGTTCAGTTCTGACAAGGTCATTTTGAAGATAAGTTCTTTTCAATACGGGGTTCGTTCGGTCAGGCAGTTCTGGACGGTCCAGGACTGGAGCAGTCCAGGACTCGTGACGTCACAGAGTCGCCCTGGACTATCCGAGATTCGGTGTTGTCCGAACGCACATGGGACAGCACTGGAAGCATGGATATTTCATACGTATAAAATATCCATGCCAGAGAGATGTGAAATTTATTAATTTAAGACGATTTTATTTTAAGATTTATTAATTTATAGACGTATTTATGAATACTTCTTATTTATTTTACTCCTTTTTGTATAGGAAGAATAAATGCTTCTAAAATGAGGTTAGCTGCCTAATTAAAAGTTTCCTATTCCCCCAAATGGAAACTGCGACTGGAGCTTCGTA
Organism: Apolygus lucorum; assembly: GCA_009739505.2. NCBI lineage: Eukaryota > Metazoa > Arthropoda > Insecta > Hemiptera > Miridae > Apolygus > Apolygus lucorum. The sequence goes on from CM019180.2 coordinate 36,180,898, forward strand.
AAACTACCTACTTTAAATTGAAGTTAAGTTACGAGCTGAAGTTATGGGTTACGAATTAACGAATTTTTACACAAGTGGTACAAAATTACTTACTGTGAATTGATGAGATGATTCCACTGCTACCAATTCTTCGAAGAGGTGTCTTAAACCACCCTTTTTACCAAGTGAAGCTTTCTTAAGAGTAGGTACAGGTAGAGTCATACAAAAGGGAAGGCAATTTTCGACAAGACGCTTGTATTTAAAGAAAAATGAAAGTAAAACGCTTTCGACTTGACCGATGGGTATAATTTCAAATAGAGACAGAACAATGGTAACGAAATTACGAAAATAAATTGAACGTATATACAGATTTATGCTTCTTTACCAAAATCGTATTTCCTAAGCTACTCATACTCAATTTCAAAGTTCCGAGTCTTTAATTGTTTTATGAATAGAGGTTAATATAATTACTGTTGCTTTACAATACTAGTTTTCAATTCCACTTTTCTTATTCCACATGTGCTAAGAGATATTTAGGTCGAAGCAGTCAGCAACATTCCAGAACGAAGCAGTTTGGTGCCCACAGTAGGTAGGTAGGCCACAAAAATATCAGAACTCCGATGTTGGGCACTCAGCTTTCCATATGGACCTATATGTGGACAATATTATGAAATAATGAAGAACAGAATGAATATTTTTATAGCTTGATGTAAGTACCTATGTATCGACAGTAGGAAAACTGAAAGATGACAAACCTGCTTGAGCAGAAAAATCGAGGGAGTGTTCGTACCAGCTACTCTACGAAGTGTTGATCATCAAATTCCAACACAACTTGTTGAATGTAGCTTTGGTTCTTCAGCCTCAATCTCCGATAAATCAACTCCATAATGAAAATGTCTTCGAAATCATCGTCCGAAAAAATAAACCACACTCATCACGTCACTTTCGCAATCAGAAGAATCAGCCGACATCATAATAATTATCTTTCGAGAATTCAGAAGTTTTATGAAAATCCAGTTATTGGATTTTCATAAAACTTCTGAATTCTCGAAAGATTGTTGTCATTTAAACCCGAGAGGTGAGGAGCGGGAGAATAAAGTGCAATGCGCATGCGCCGGACTCTTTACTCTCGCTGAAATCTGGAGTAAGTTCGGACGACCCTGGACTACCCTGGACTGCCTCTCCGAACGGCAAATCTCTCGTCCGGGACTACACTGGTCCTCTCCGAACGGCCAAAAGTGGGCGTGGTCAGCCCTGGACTGCCCGGGACTGCCTCACCGAACAAACCCACGTTCACTCCTGACCGACACACCTCTACACACAAGTAAAATGACCAGGTGGATTTTGAAACCTCACCAGGAGGTTACCAGCTGCAGTAGCGCATTCTAGTAGGTTTAGGATGAAACTATGTTACTTCCTAATTGCAGCCTCGAGATGGGACTTGAATTCAAAGCTTTGGGATTGAGTTATGGCCAACTTACGTACTTGCCCAAGTTTTGCACTTGCCCCACCTTACCTTAACTCCAACCAAGCTCACCCATGGTTCCTCCTCATCAAATGAATGATTTTCGCTCCTTGATTGCAACCTAACGATGTATCGTTTCTTCTTTTTGTGTTACAGCACGCTTGTGAGCCGAACATGTTCGTCCAAAATGTATTTGTCGACACGCACGACCTGCGGTTACCTTGGGTAGCGTTCTTCACTCTCTGTGACGTTGCTGCTGGGTCTGAACTTACGTGGGACTACGGCTACAGCGTCGGGTCAGTCGTTGGGAAACGCCTGTACTGTTACTGTTTAGCAAACGAATGTAAACGTCGTCTGTACTAACGACGCTTGTCAGGTATGTAATTCGAATTCGCGAATGACACCGATGTGTGGTGCTAGATACCTACGGAACTGCCATCATGTAGTTATTATCTTGTTAGATTGAAAACCTATTATTGAATTATGTAGCGAATGGTGTAAAGTGTACACTCCAGATGTGTTCTGAGAGTCCGCTCCTTCATGTTCTCATGTTGAATGGAGACTCCTTTCATTTGCTTCCGCTTGTTGAACGTTTCTATAGGTATTATAATTTACCTAATGTGGAAAAGTTTAGGGCTTTTAAAGTCTTGCAGGTCAATTAGCTAGTGAGCTGGTATCTCTACTTCCACAACCTTACTTCTTTAGTTATCCTTAGTAATAAAATAAGTAACTATCTCACTCATAGCGGGTCTGATTGGAGACAACAACGTAACCTCAATTTAGTATTTACTTTATTTAATTTATTTATTTACTTTATTTTTTACTTTATTTAATTTATTTATTTTATTTCAGTGCGCCCTTGTGGCAGTAACTTCCATCAACCCATTGCTCTCAAACTTTTTGGGACAACACACCTTGTTTCACCAAAGATTGCTCGTTAAAACCTTTTCTGCGTTGTTTTCTTGTGTTCTTCCATAATAGATGATCCTCAAGTCATTTTTTGTAAGATTTACAAGTTGAAATGGTACTGAAGTATTATATTTTGACAACTTCTATTGCATCACAATTTTCACGAGGTATCTACTGTAGAAAACGATATTATTTTATAGATTTAATTGCACTGTTTTTAAGTTTCAAGTTTTAAACTTGAAATCGCCCCTGCTATTGAAAAGGCATCACTGTATGTAGATAAGGATCCCCGATAACGTTGTTATTCTGATTTATTGTTTATAGTAGAAACAGCTCAGCATGAAAGAGCTAGTTTCGGTTTTTCGACCCTACAGATTATTTTATGTTCATTGGATTGTTGTAGTTTTACTGTATAGGACTTAGTAGTACGTAAATTTGACTGACTTTTTTTACTGCTCTGACTTGGATTCTTGACACGCCTTTCTAGTCTGGTTATGTTCTGTTGGTGTCTTATAAAAGAGTTTTATTGCATTGGTAAGGTATTACACCATTTTTGAGTCGAAGCTTTGGGTGGATGAGCAACGGTGGTTTGCCTAAAGGGAGTAACGTTGCTTCTACTCAGACGTGTGGACAACCATTTTTGCAGCTGTTTGAAGCGCATGAAGGGGAATGCAAAAAACTAATTCTTTCTGAAATTCTTATTTATTAAAGCTCAGAACTCATTCGAATTCGTAAAGGTTAATACAAACTAGAGGCATCGCCTTCGCAAAATCTGTCTGGACAAGTGCGATGGAGCGCATCAGGAACATTGCTCTCTCCGTTGGTCCAGTGCGACCCAAAGCGATGGACTTGCGTCTCGCCGCCGAAAGACGAGCAGCCGGTGCTGCGGTCTAGCGGCTTTTGTGAAAAGTACGCTGTACCCCGTTTTTTACCGCTCATTCCAATATTATTAATCGTTTAAAAATTTGACGGTTCTACATTCCTGCCTTATTAAATTCATTGTAAGGAGAAGAAAAATGTTATTGAATTTATGAGTGACGAATCAAGCAGAATGGATTATTATTGTGGAGATTACCGCCTGCGGAACTTTTTACGAACGTATTGCTAGGAAAATTTCGCCCAGAACGGTTGCAATTTTTTGATTCGCAGCTTCTTGGGCAAATTTTTACTGTAAAAGAACACACACAAAAAAACCCCGGAAACAGCCAGATAGGGATAAAATAGGAATTTTTCATTCTCGTGAAAATTCTAAGTACAGGTTTTCTAAGTACAATATAGTTTGTCTATTAAAACGCTGCGAATTATTACATAATGGTTTATTATTTTTCTTTATTGATCACTCGTCTGCAAAGCCACGAACCATCCAACATGAAGAAAAACATCGATCGCATGTCGGTCAGCTATAATTTGAAAGGAGATTAGGCCTCTTTTGAGATTTATCGTGTTTCTGATTTATCGTACGTCCAACACTTAAATTCTCGTAGGGAGCGAACGGTTTGTCCTACAGAGCTCTGCGTGATCTCAAAAAATTCTACAGAATCTTAAATTGAAGGAAAAACAATACCTTTATATCAAAATTTTTTGAGTCAGGGCGATTTTAAAATTTATTTTTGAACCCTTAGAAGTGACTTACATCAACCAAAATCTTCGGGGCACAACTAGACCCCAAATGGAGCCTACATACCAAATTTCATCAAAATCGGTCAATGCTAAATGGCGAAAGTGCCGCGGACGGCCAAATTTTTATTCGATTTTTAGATTCTACGTACCTTGAAACGTAAACCATCAAAATTTGATGTTTACGATAGAACATTTTTTTCTTGGTCGATTCCAAAGGTTCATTATTGAAAATAATAAACCAAAACGTTAGGATTAACATCAGAGAGAAAGGAATTTTAGTTAGGTAGGTACTTATAATAAAATCGTGGAGGTTTGAAATTTGTGCGAATCGAATAATTACGGCCGTCTAGTGCAAAATTTTCCGAACAATAAGTTTGTAAAAAGTTCCGCAGGCGGTAATCTCCACTATAATAATCCATTCTGCTTGATTCGTCGCTTCAAAACACAAACATTCAATTGCAAGTTTCTTCTCCTCACAATTTAATGAGGCAGGAAAGTAGAACCGTCAAATTTTGAAATGAGCGGTAAAAACGAGGTACAGCATACTTTTCAAAAAATGCCGCTAAACCGCAGCAACGGCTGCTCGTCTTTCAGCGGCGAGACGCAAGTAAATCAGGGAAATTACTGTTTATTATGTCACAGAACAGTTAGAGGAGGGATGGTGGTGTTGGAGGAAAACTTTGGATTCTCTACAGTTGTCCTATAATATCCATAATGACTCTGGCACACTGAGCCTCGCAGATTTGGGAGCTTTCAGCTGTATGGTGTGCATACTGGTGTACGCATGGATGTTTTATAACGAGTGTTGAGCATCCACCCCACCCTTTCCCTTCAGTCAACTCCTGGCATCAGCTGTTTAGTGACTTGATAAACTGTTACTCCATGCAACTACCTACCAATGTAATTTAATTATTATAAAACAATTTCACTACTGACTACGAGTTCTGCTGCTCTGAGCTCTACTCAACCAAGCTTTTCAAAGAAAAAAATAAATAAATAAATAGAAGAGAAGGTGCATTTCCCGTTATCTTACAAGGTGACGAGGTCAAAAGTGTCAAGAATCCCTAACTCATCACGTGTAATCAAAGGTTTTTGACTTGTTCTTTGGTTGGTTTGTGGGATTGCTAAACGAGGACTTTTTCTCAAACTGTTATTACCGAAGAATTCATTGTTGATGTTGTTCATATTGATACATGTTCCAAACTAAGAGAAATGAAGGTGATTTTAAAAATTATAACATAAAATCTTGCCAGTTTCCTATAAAACGGATAGTTTAATGTTGTGCTTGAAAATTAAATTCCTAAAACACACTCTTATCTTACTCTTCACTACTAAAAACAGATTTTTGTCACCAATGCAATTCTTTCATTCGAACCCTTTGATATAATAAAAAATATTTTTGTTGTCCTTCGATTATCCCACTGAAGCAACAAAAATGCGTCTTATCGGTCAAAACAAGTAAAATTGGAGAAACAATTTTGGTACATGAGGATTTCGGAAATTTTCTTCATTTCTAGTACTCAAAACTAAAGAAATGACACTCTTAGGCGATATTCATGTTTGTAGAAAATACTTCAAAAAATCAAGTTTCTGGTTCGGCAGTCCGCCTTCTGTTTAACTTGATACAAAGATATGTATAAGAAGAATTTCGCGGGAGTCAGGCGGACCACTCTGCGCAGACAGCCCGTGTTCTGTGTGGCTGGGCCTTACTTGTTAGTAACAACAAAATTTAACTGATCTGCACTAGGCGGTATCTGTGGAGGAAATGGGAACTCCCGCTAGGCGCGCTGGTGGTAAAAGTAGTTTCTTTTTCGTCCAATAGAGCGTTCTGATTAACACCTTGAACGCGAAAAAAAAAACACGTTGGTCCACTGACGCGGAGACATTTTTTTCGTGAAGCGCGCAAAGCTAAGGTGTCACTTTGATAACTGCTCATGACCTTCAACATCGACCGATTCAGCTCCGGATTGAACCGTTCGTCTCATAAATAGTTCATCTATAACGGAAAACAGCTAGAAAAGAGCGGAAACGGCGAACAAAAGAATAGGAGCAGATATTCTTGAACCCTTTGAGAAAGGCGTTTGCGTGACATAGACGCGGCCAGCCACAGGGACCCCGGGATTTGCGTGACATAGACGCGATCCGCGTGCAATGTGTTAACCCTTTCCTGCCCGCCAACGTCAAATATCGGGCAGCTCGGCCTTTCCATAGCTGCCCGCCGCCGATAATAGTCGTTCTGGCACTTGCGCTCTTACACTTTGTAACTACGATCTTCCAGGGTGTAATTTCCATTACAAACCTCATGATTTTGCATTCATAGAACAGTGTATACATTCCTAGGACAGTTTAAGTGTTTTTTCTCTAATCTCTTTGTTTGTCGGCGTTTTTTGGTCAGTAGTTTATCCTTGATCCAGTAGGTAAGTGCTGATGCAGCGGCACCTGGTTCTCTTTGATCTCCGCCGATTTGGTCACTGTCTTCTTCTTGTTTTTTTCTCAATCCTTCTGATTTAATTTTGGTACTTTTGGCGGTAGGCCTGTCAAAGATATTGCCGCTCTAAGGATATTTCACCCCCTATTTGAACTCTGCTCGGGAATATTCGCAAAAAAGTCCTTCTTCTACAACCACTTCCCACCTTAGGGTTTCCCCACTATGAAAAGTTATTAAATTGTAGGAATTTTCCTAAACAGAAGGAAAATGAGGAACAATAAATTAGGTACATTGAATGAATTTAATTGAAAACGGAGCGAGTCATACGGTACCATAATTACTCTACATTAATTTTGTTATTCCCATTATGTTTAGCTGGCTGGTAAATAAATAAATAATGCACATAATCTCGATATTTCTCATGAACTCATAACAGAAAGCATCATGCGAAATAAAGTACAATAAAATAATGCATAAAAGCAAGGAAACAACTTCGGACGAACCATCGAGTTGGCAAAATAATGCGGTACTGAGGGGACTGGGGACAGTAGGCTCTCGAGAATCCGGGCGCGAAAAGGTTAAAATTACCTTGGAGAGATCACATCAACTTTGTTTCGAGTGTCATTGATAATTTTCAACGTTAATTAATTATGATGTTGAGTTGGATGATACGTCTTCAGTCTGATATGAGATGATGTCGAAAAGAGCCCTTTTTCTGTTACAAAAAGGACCCAAGAACCCAGAGTCGTAAAAAAAGTAAAAACTTGGCACTCCTAAAAAGTTGATGTGATCTCTCCAAGTCTCTATTGGACGTACGAGAAACTACTTTTACCTCCAGCGCGCCTAGTGGGAGTGGCCACTTCCTAGTCTGATCTGCACTTGAAAAGACTGGGTTGATGAAACATGGTTCATTTTGAGCAGTTTTGTGGCCCTGTGTGAACACAAACCTTTGGCCAGAAACATGGTTTTATAAACTATCGGTAGTTTTGATAGTCAATCGATTACCTATCGGTAGTTTTTACATCACTATCTTACGTATTGTTTTCTGAATGTTTTCCCCTACCTCTCAGCTCAATTGTTGTGAATTGTCCCTCTAAAATGTGATCTCAATAATCTTCACTGCCTGAATTCAGTTATTGAATTCAATGTCATTCAATAAAATATTTCACCAAGAGCCGTCTTTTCTTTCTGTGTGGGGTCCTACTACTATATGAAGATCGACCCAACAAACAGCACTACGTCAGCTGATTAGGGATGGGGTCCACTGAAATAAACCACCTACTCCTTTGCCGAGCTTTCAGTAAGTTTATTACCCTCTTCAGGGATCGAAGGACGTGTAAAGAAATAAATAAATATAACATCAGCCTCCAGGAATTTGAAGTTAGAAAAACCACATTATTTATTTCTTCATTTTTCTTGCAATAGAACTTAATTTTCAATAGTTATGAAATTAATTCTTAACTTTCAATTAGCATCACCACCATCTCACTTTTTATTCACGCTTGTGATGCTCACTGAATAATACAGGGTGGCTGAAAACGGACGCCCACTTTTTAAAATGACGGCAAATTTTTAATTTTGGAGATATCAGGTTGAAATAAATTCCAAAATGTTCGTTGGGATTGGAAGTTTATTGTATTCTCGGTATCCCATTCATTCTCCTCCAGGTGAAGGGAAGAAAAATCCTGCAGCATTGCCACATAGCGCTCTGAATTCACAGTGACTGCTCTTCCTCTTTCATCATCAAAAAAGAAAGGCCCCATTATCCCTACCTTTGAAAATGCACACCACACTGCAACTTTTTCGCTGTGGAGAGGCTGTTGGTGCAGTTCCCTTGGGTTATCCGATGCCCAATATCGGCAATTTTGCTTGTTAACGTAGCCATCTAAGTGGAAATGTGCCTAAATATAACATATGCCTCGTCTGATGTCAAGATTAGCGCAAGTGGGTCCTCCAAAACTGACAACATCTGCCGGCAAAATCGTTCACGTTGACCATAATCAGTTGGCATGAGCTTCTGGACAATCTTAATCTTGTAGGGATGAAAATTTAAATGTTTTTTCAAAATTAATTGAAGAGAATGACGCTTAATTCTGAGTGCTTGGGCGTGATGTCTCATCAACCGCCGAGGGCTCTGTTCAACTGACACTCTGACTCGATCCACATTTTCAGGGGTCACCGCAGTACGCGGTCGACCAAGAGCAATCTTTGGAGCAACATTACCTGTTCGATGAAAGTAGGCAACCCACTTCAAAATCGATCGATTCGTTGGAAGAACAGCATGAGGAGGAAGGTTAAAGTGAGTACAAAAGGCGCGGGTAGCCTCGAAACACTCATTTTTCTTGGAAAAGGTCTCCACAGCGAAGGACCGATGCTGAACGCTCCACACAGGCATGATTACTGAACTTCCCATCCTACCCTACAAAGGGAATGGGTCAGTGACCTTGTCAGACCCCCCCTCCCAAATCCCCAGCTGATACAAACACGGGTGTCCATTTTCAGCCACCCTGTACATCCTTCAAGCCCTGGAGGTATTAAACTTACGAATCAGTTGACGTAGTCTATAGGTCTACTACAGAAACTTTCCGTCCGTGTGGCGCCCCCTAGGTGGCGGATCCGCAAACTATAACGATCGAGTCAACCTTCCATGAAACCTTGACACAGAAATTGGAGCCATGAAAAATTTGATGTTCGTGTAGTGCCACGAAATTTCAATTTCGGAAATTCATGAATTTCAAGCTGCAGTAAGAGAGAAATCATGTCACTTTTGAAGGGAGAAATTCCCGAGAAAATATCGTACGCGCAGGAATCTGCTTGATGATAAGAGATAATTAGTTCTATGTTCTCCAGAAAAATGAGCCAAAGGGATGCAAAGTTTCTGTGGCAGACCTGTAACTACTTTGTTACCTACATGCTAGTCGTACAATCACATCTGTCACCAATAATCTCTAATGAGTAAGTAAATAAGTTCTTCAATAATTAAAACCGACATTCTCTTTCGAAAGATAATATTTGAAAGACGAGAAGGATCATCGTTTTAGTCTTCTTCTTTTCTCTCTGTTTTGCAAATATCTTCTCACTCTTGCTATTTGCTCGTACAATGAGTAGGGATTCAAAGGCCATTTGACTTTTCTAGTTCCGCCAACTGTAGGGTCACTTCCTCTTTTCATCATAGCTTTGTGTCTTGTACCCCACTTGAACGAGGTACGTGGAAGTCTGTTTACAACGCGATTTGTATTTCCAGTTCTGTGGGCAACGTTTTGTCCAATATTGTGGCTTTGAGAAGGGATGTTTGGCTGAATCCGAAGATGAGTTGTATGTAAAACTTGATTGGGGTTGATTTGAGATTGGTTCAAGTAGGTTTGAAAAAATTGTTGTCCCGGGTTCCCGCCCATTGGTGCCCAATTAACCTGATTCGGAGGTGGTTTCCATCGATTTCCATCATTTGAAGCAGGCTGCCACACATGATCTGGGAGCGTACCAACCCCCTGAGGCCTATGCTGGACTGGCGCTTTGAGTGGATGCTGTGGCCTTTGCATATATTGGCTTTGAGAGGTATTGTTTAGCTGATATTCCAACTGTTGACTTCCCTGCTGAACGATGTAGTTTGGTTGATATTGAGGAATGCCAATTTTCCTAAATGAGGCTGGAATTGACGATGGTGCTCTTTGACTCGTTGGTGATAGTCTCTGAGTAGAATTATAATTGCATGTTGTTGTAGAAGTAGTATTATTATTGCATGTTGTCTGATTGGTTTGGCATTGAGTTTGAGTTGTGGTGGTTGGGCTTGTACTGGAGCACTGTAGAGTAGGCACTGATTGACTCTTTGTTGTTGGAGGTTGATTTCCTGATTGCGAAGGCCCACACTCTGTTGGCTGAGGTTGTCCCAATGGTAGTTGAGGTTGGCTCAATTGTGGCTGAGCTTGACCATATTGTGGTTGAAGTTGGCTCCATGGTGGCTGAGCTTGGCCCATTGGTGGCTGAGCTTGGCCCATTGGTGGCTGAGCCTGTCCCAATGGTGGCTGCGGTTGACCGAGTGGTGGCTGAGGTCTGCTCAATGATGGCTGAGGTTGAACAAGTGTTGGCTGTGATTGGTTTCCAGACGGTGGAGGTTTATTTCCTGAAGGCAGAGATTGATTCCCTGATGTTTGAGTTTGGTTGACTGGTGGTTGAGGCGGCAAAGGTTGACACACTAATGGCTGAGATACATTTCCTGTAGGTTGTGGTTGATTCCACGTAATATTAGTTTGATTTGCAGTTGAAGGTAGCTGATTCACTGATGACTGAGGTTGTTGCGGAGTTAACGGTATCATTGGTTGGTTTGGTTGATTAGGCTGGTTGAAATGAAAAAAACTCCTTGACTGGTTTGGCTGTTGTGATGTTGGTTGTATCGTAGGTTGTTGTAAAGTTAGTTGCGGGGTAGTTGAGACATTGTTCCTTGTATGCTTCATTTCATTCCCCAATACTGAAAGTTGATATGAAACGTGCAATACTTGACCTGGGGGTCCTGGATTAAACCTTACTATTGGATGTAAGGCAGATTTATTTTGCATTCTGCTCCCAAATGCGTTTTCCATGCTACCCATGCCGTTTGTTATTGTTCCTTTGTGAAACTTGCTCCTTAACCTCGTGAAAAAGCTGTCTTTGCGTTTTTTGGATTTTGAATCCACGATTTCACTTGTATTTGTCAAAAATGGCTCTTTTCCAGAATGAGAAATCGTTTTACTGGAGATCCCATGCATATGACGGTCCATTTTATTACTTGGTGCATATTGTGGGTAGCGAGATATTTGTTGGCCAAGAACATTGATGCATGGTAACTGGGGCAGTCCATATTGTGCATCGTTGGGAATTGCTGCTGAGTGCAATCCTAGATCACGTAATTCACATTCAGGGCATTGGCGTGGGCAGGGGTTTGGGCATGGTATTGGGCAAATACAAGGACACGGGCATTCTGGAGGGGATGGTCTCGGACATTCTGTAGGGCACGGTTTTGGACATTCTGGTGGACATGGTTTTGGACATTCTGGTGGACATGGTTTTGGACATTCTGGTGGACATGGTTTTGGGCATTCTGGCGGACATGTTGGCGGGCAAGGTGGTGGACACCTGGTTGGGCAAGGCAGTGGACATTGTGGAGGCGGAGGGCACTTTGGTCGGCAACTGGTTGAACATTTTGGAGGACACGTGGTAGTACTCTTTGTAGTACATTTGGTAGTAGTCTTAACTGTAGTAGTTGTGGGACAAAGCTTTGGTGGTGGACACGGAGAAGGACAGGGGCACGGTGGCCCTTTAGCCCTCCCTTCAAAAATATTTTCTCCTTTAGTTTGAATAATCTTGGATAATTGCCTATATTTTTCCTCTCTCAACCTATCAGGATGTTCTGGTCGCACTTGATAAAATGTACGATTTGTATTGATTGAACTGTATGGTTTATTCCTCAACTGACGTCTCAAGTAATATGTATCTCTCTCTTGCCTTTGGTTCAACAACTGTTTATCCAAATATTCTCCCGTTTCAGCAATAGTTAATTTATTATTGCTCCCAAGAGCCAGCTTATCATCTGATAAACTTTGAACCCCTTCAACTACGTGAGGTTGGATAGAATTGTATCCATTCGTTGCCATCAAAGCCAGCCAGTTTCTTCTTCTTTCCTCGTCAGCCGTTGCGTTATTTTCAGATCTTTGCCGTACATTAGCCGGCATGAAGTAGCTTGCTGGCAATATGTACTGATTCCCATAACCGTTATCAACCAGTATATTTCGACCAAGTGCGCTTATACCATTCAACGCATCTACTCCTCCACTTATTGACATGTTGTACGAGTGCTGGAGTTTTGGATCAATCAAAAGCCCCGGGTAATATGACAGAGGAATTTTCCCAGCATCGATTTTAGGTTGACTGACTGGTATTATGAGAGGAAGGTAAAAAGCGTTGTTACCATTATAAGCCGGCATGATAGCTGTTTTGGGATGATTGGCCGCCAACAAGTTATTTAAAAACAGTGATTTTAAGTAGTCGTCTGATGCTCTTTTTGTCTTGTACGTATCTTCTACCATAATGCTTTTCCCTATAGCTGCTCTATTACCTTCAACAGCTCTGTAGATGCTTTCAACAATCCTGCCTATTTCGTCATCTGCCACGTCACTGCTGGGTAGTTGTATTTTGTATATTATATCTTTGTGCATACACGTTATTTTTCTCGGTTCAGTAAGGTAGCAACTGATAGGATCCTGCACCTTTTTCGAAGACCTTTTTCTAATTGCCGGCGTGGACGCGTCTCTCGAAGAAGGGAAATCGACGCCTTCTTCATTGAAACCTGAAAACGAATGTCTCAAGTATTGCATATCTAGTACCGCCTCTTTGGTCGCTGATTTGTTGGCGGTATTGCACGGTCTTCGTTGACTCTTCGTCCCGAATAGAAGATTTGAAGAAGCGATGAACGAGTTTGCCATCTGAGCTTGCTTGCGGCTTGGGTCATCGTCCACGCTGAAGTTGGGTTTTCCTTTCGCTGGATTCTTTTCCCCTTTCCTGAGGAATTGCGCTAAACTGTCTTGTTGTCGTGCTGATTCCAAGTTCAGTAGTTTCTTTTTCAGCAATTCTTTGGCTAAGGCGTTTTTGAAATTGGTTGAATCTGTAACAATATGTTTTTTGTCATTGGTGTTACAGCAAGGTTGAAAACGTTGACGTTTAGGAAACTTTACTCTAATATTCTGTGTCAATCTGAAGTGAGTTGATAAGAGGAGGCATTCAGGTCTATGTAGAAACCTGTTACTGATGAGGACTGGCTTTCTGGTTTATGTGATACCAAATTCACTGGAGTATAACTTTTGAGTAGCTTGTGAAGAGCGTGAGGGAGAGTTACAAACCAGTGTAAGTTTTCAGTTAGAGTGCATGAGCGCCTTTTATGTTCCTCAGAGGTGGTAGTCACCTCGCCAAGTATCCACCTTTGTGTTGTGATTCTCAGCAAGGAGATTATTCTAGAACATTCCGTTTGTTCAGTGAGGAATTGAATGTTAACAAGGGTTTACAAGGGGCAGAAAGAAAGCGGATAGCAGAAGGACGGAAAAACTGTGGAGAGGTGGCAGAGTTGAGAAGCATATTCACAGAGCGTCATGTGGTGGAGGAATCATAACCTTCCTCCTGAAGCCTTTTTGAATGGCACCACAAATTCGATCTCTACTAGCAATAGAGGTAGTAGTACAGGGTGAGCCACGGAAACTTACTTATTTGAAAAAATCGCCGTTCGGCGTGGTGGGGTTGTAGAAGGGGGGACAATGGCTCATTCGAAGGCGGAGCTCCTAAAGTTTTGTTACCTGTACGGCTAGTTGCCACCATGCTTTGGACGAGTGAGCAGCGGACGTTTGCCCTAGAAACTTTTTTTTCAAATGATCGGTCAGTTATTGCGACCCAACGAGCCCTCTGTGCGCGCTTCGAAATTCTTCCTTATGGAGCGGTTCCCATTCAAAATTCGATTCTAACTTGGGCTTACACTTTTCGGGAGACTGGAAGTGTTGCCAGAAACCGAACTGGACCTCAACGGACCTCCAGAATCCCAGAAAACGTTGAGAGAGTGAGGCTGTCGGTTTTGCGCTCCCCCCGTCATTCAGCTCGCAAACAGGCAGCCGTTCTGGGGATTCCAGGCACAACTGTTAGACTGATTCTCCACGATGATCTTCAATTTCATCCCTATAAATTGGCTGTAGTGCAGGAATTGAGCGAAAGGGATTTAATCGCCCGTCAAACTGCATGTGAAGCACTGCTCGAAAACCTGCCCCATGACGCGATCGTTTTCTTCAGCGATGAGTCCCATTTTCACATTTCTGGCATTTTTTTTTAATGGGGCTACCCAAAGTCAACTGTTTATAACGATCGTTCACGAACCCTAGAACACCTAAAAAACAACATTCGCCATTGCCGAAGTACCTACCCGTCGATATGCTGATCAGAGTGGAGAGAAACTTTAAAAATCGTTTGAACCAATGTTCAAACAATAGGGGCCATAATTTGATGAATGTGATTTTTAAACCCATATGAAAAAAAATTTAAGAGTTGTCCTTTAAAATAGATTAAAAAAATATAACGATATCTGCAATACTTTTTTTTTGACCTTTCAAATAAGTAAGTTTCTGTGGCTCACCTTGTATATTGACCAATGTGTGTCCGCTCTGACAACATTGCGGCCACCACTCTCAACTGTTGTCCTAATACACAATCAGATTGTGTTCCGTCCTTCCTCTTTTCAGGGTCGTTCTGCTCATTGTGATAACTATTTGGACGTTTATTTTGGAAATACAAGCTAAATGTTTGCGATCGCATCAGTGTACATCAAGTTAATATTTTTTTCGTGTCAAATGAATTCCAGGATGCAAATTCAGAATGGGGTATTTCAGTCGATTTTTTTTATTTTCTTTTTTCAAAATAGGAATTTACTTTACTTTTTTCAGGAATAACGGTAATCGGGTCTGTTTTTCGAGAAAATGTTTTTAAAAATCAGAGAAGCTAAGGAAAGTTGAAGATTTGAATGGTGTGACGTAGCTAGCCAATCGTGACGTAGGTAGCCAACTGTCTTTGAAAAAAGTATCCATGCACAGAAACCCTTGGAGGACCTCTTGGATACTACAAAATACTACTGACACACGCCCGCGGCGTAGTCCTTGCCTAGTGTGTGTGCATTTATAGCGGCCCGCCTTTTTCAAACGTGTGATCTCTTTAATTGATTTTTCTACCACTTGTTATAGTATCATTAAGCTTAAAGTTGTAGTATACATGTTTTCAAGGGTGCTGAATCCAAATTTGAGGTCAAAAACCTGAATTTCCGACCCACCGAAATACCCCATTCTCCTTACCTAATAAATTAATTAGCTTCTTGATCAAGTCGGGTGTATAGAAGAGTGTATGTTACAAAAAATTGAGTCACATAGAATTTATTAATAGTAGGTATTTCAGATTTTTCGACTGATTGGAAAATATGTGGTGATGGAATGCATTTTAGTTTGCATAAAATGGTGGAAATTATCTGTTGGTTCGAAAAGAGTTGTGTTAATGTGAGCACCAAGTAGGTAAGTACCTGAGTATTTATTTGATAATAAACACGAACTTCACGATCAAGTTGCTGGATTTCTACATTTAGAAACAACAACATGGTTGAGAACTCTTTCCGTTGCAAGTAAATTGCTTAGAATGTTTTGCTACTTCAGAATTCCCCTGCTGATTGGATTAACTCTCCTCTGAATGAGGAATTTCACCATGTCGGAATTTCCTATTTTTGACCCCAAAATCGGATTCAGCACCTCGAAAAACCTCCTAAGGCAAACTTTCAGCCCGAACTTCCTAATTTATGAATAAACAAAACAGTGTAGAAAATACGAACGTTAAAAAAAAACCGGGAAAATGAGGTCATCCTGGAATAGTTCATTTACGGCTGCTTGAAGCGCTGAGATCGAGAAATCTATAGTCCCCAGATGCAAAATTTCACGAAACAGTAAAGTTTGAAATCGAAAAACTGAAGAAAAAAAATAGAAAAAGCAAGATGGGTTAAATTAGGTTTCCCCTGTTTTTGTTTGATAACTTTTCTCTTAGAAAACACGATTTCGTCATCCCAATGGGCAACACTGGGAGGAGACGGCGATCGGAACAGCCCAATCAGCAAGCGTTAGCGCTTCACGTCCGTTTTCCCGGTTATTTTTGAAATCATAAATTTTGATTGTCTCCCAAAAATAACAGGAGACTTATTTTCCGAAATCAGCCCGATTTTCATCTATCCCACACCATTAACTATTCAGGAAAAATGCAAACAGAATTCGGTGAAATTCCTCATTGAGGCTAGATCGGGCGACTACATTGTAGAAATCGATGTTATGTTTGCTTGTGTACTGACGCTACTTTCGGTGGGACTGGGATGCAATTTATATGGGACCATCTGAGTTCTGATAGGTAGGACACGTAATGCCTGAGAATTAAAATTAAATCGTGTTATTGTTTCGTAAGTATTTGTTTTCCTAATTTTCTTACTGTGGTTCCTACCGATGTTAAATGCTGCTGAGGAAGCCCAATTGCTTCAATTTTTATTTTACTCCTCGTTAGGATTCAAGAGTGCTGAAAATTGTGTTGAAAAGGAGAAAAAAGACGGGATACTCAAGGAGAAAACGACGCAAACTGAGGCACCAGCTAATGAGCAAAGATCGGACATTTTGTCTACAAGATCCAACTTATCGTTTCAATTTCGGAAATCTGCGCATCTCTTATCAGATCTTCGATCCAACCTTCGATTTCATTTCGACTCGACAAAACGTACGTTTTGATGTTTACACTCTACGTCTTGTTTGGCAGGATTTATCTTGTTCGACAAAACACACGATAAGAGGTGGCATGTAAACCGCTCTTTACAGCTCAATTAAGACCAGGAAATGTGGGGATACTCACCTATTGAATCTTGAAGTTCTACTTTTTCATTTTGCACTAAATATACATTTTCAGTCACTAGAAGGATTAAAATCAATAATAGCATCACTGCCGCGTCCAAGTTCTAAACACATTGTTGGATAGTATTGTACCTATACTTTTTTATTTTGCCTTACAACGAATTATACACCGAGGGAAAAATAATGTTGACGCGTTTTTAGCTTCATCTATCATCACATGTTGAGTGATATGGAGTAATATTGCTGTAGTTGGATGTTGATTTTAAGTTGAACTTATTAGGTACCACTCTGTTCTGAGTAGTGGAAATTTAGTAATAAATTAGGCACACCTTAGTCTGCTCATCGAGATTGAAAATGAGATGCTGTCGCTGCAACATGTATGAAGCAGCTTATCAGAAGAGACAAACAACTCAATAAAACCTTTAATTTCCATTAACATTTCAAGATTGCTCGATGTCTAGGCACAAAACAACTTAACAGAAGAGCTTGAATCATTTTTAAAAGAATAAGTTCCTTCAATATTGAAATAATGAAAATAGGACATGTCTGGTATTTCAAACCTCATAGGACTTGTGAAACCAAGTTGCACGGAATTTCGACTCCTTGAGAACTGGACAGGAAGGTAATAAAAACTTGTAAATGAGCAATTAAAAAAACAACTTGAAAATTTTTTTAAATCTTTTATTAACAAGTCCTAAGTAGTACCTACTAAATAATACTTGAATCCTCTTCGTTATTTTTGGGTGTATAAATATCAATCTTAGGGTGGAGGGACCAGTGTTTGACACCTTAAGCGGAATTCTGACTTTGACAAGCTATTAAGTAATGTTCTTCCATTTGTTCAAACTTTATTCTTTATGCCACCCATTAGGTATTTCTCGTTTTCAAAGTTATTTCAAGGTTTATTTCTAAGCAGCAACTATGTAGATCGACCCAAAAAATTACACGTCAAACGGATTGGGAGTAGAGTCCACTGAATATTATAAAACCTTCTTCGCCGAGCTTTCGGTTAATTATTACCTACCTTCTTTAGGGCTGGAAGGATGGTTTACTCACTGAGCATACCAAGAGTCAATTTGAAGGGGGTTGGCGGAGATGCCACCATAATAAATTATTAAGGATTTTTTTTATTTTACTATCAAGTGTAGTTTATTTAGTTATTTATTTATTTAGTTACTTATTAAGTGTAACGATGAATCAAACACCAGCTTTCGAAAAACGAAACAATTAGACAAATATAAAGGTTGTTGTGTTAGCCAAGTCATTATTCTCTCTCGCTGTGATACCCATTAAACTCTTGGTATGCTCAGTGAGTAAACCAGCCTTCAAGCACTGAAGAAGGTAATATATTAACCGAAAGCTTGGCAAAGAAGGTTTCATAATTCAGTGGACCCTATTCCCAATCCGTTTTGTTGTGATCAGCTACCTCTTCGTCTTTCTGTTCATTCACTTCCTCAGCTCATTGGTAATCTCCGACTCAGAAGTGTAAATATAGTTTAGTCGATACAATAAGAAATCGATCCCTGGTCGAGGGAAGTTAATTTTTGATGACTCAACAAAGTGGCGCAGTCGTACGGACCCGAATGGTCTCCGTTAATTCTCTGAGAACAATAATTAATTAGTGTTATGTCATCAAAACAACTCCCCCGAAGACACGAGTCGAGCCACTACCAATTTGGACAAACGTTGAGGTCAGCAGATCCCCGCCCCATTCAGAAGGAACAATAGCAAAAAAACTCTGAAGTCAGTCAAAAATATAGCGTTCTCACTGTGTTGTAAAATGCCAGCCAAAGCTGCCCCTCACCTCCTTGATTAGGTAATGGAGGAGGTAGGTACCTAAGATTTCCAAACGGGGGAGACCCTTTTGTCACCAAACTGCAATGTGTTGCGTTGTATACTTACCTACTAGATAGGTAGGTATAGAGGAAGGTATAGGACTACTACTTAGTGGGAACTACAGTTTTCTGTTGAAATTTTACGTTTGGAATTATAAAGACTGATTTTAGTGGTATTATTTTAGTTTTTCCTCCTTTATATCTTTTCAACGCGTTTTTAAAAAAGTACCTACATTAATGTCCGTAATTGCATTATTGCTTTGTTACCTTCGTTTGTTCCATATTTCTGATGGGACTTTAAATTTTAAAAAAAGTTGGGTAGAAGGTAAACATGTGGCTCTGAGGGCATCCGAAAGGTGAAATGTGAATATCTATATTTGTGTGTTCAAAAATTATATATTAGTATACTTCATGGTGAAATTATTTAAAAAAAGTGGTCAAAGTTCTATATTTGGGGTCTAGTTGTGCCAAGAAGTTTTTGGTTGATGTCAGTCACTCCTAAGGGGTGAAAAATAAGGATTGGAATTCTCAAAACGCCCTATCACGAAAAACTCGATATAAAGGTATAGAATTGAATTTTTAGGCTCGAATGAGACCACCCAGAACTTTGTAGATCTAACAGTTAGATCTACAAACAGTTACTGTTTGAAGCTTTGGTAGGTAGGAATAATAGAGGCGTGGCCGCTTTCATCTTTAGGTCATCCCCCCCTCCTGCTCAGGTGTTGATGGATGATTTTCTAGGGGAGTTTCTTCAAGGTTCCTCCAAGCTCAGTTCTTCTCCATGTGCTCGCGTTACTTTTATTATCACTCGGTAGTGATAGTAAATAGTGGGATGATACGGCGTAAATTCACATTGTGAAAATTTGACGATGTATTTTTGAAATTTCCAAATTTCTATGATTCATAAATTCCTCGGAGTGCAGCAGCTCACCTTCAGTCGTGAAATCATTATTTGTTCTTTTCGTAGACAATTTCGGGACTCCTTTCTTCCCATCCGTACCATGGGACACTCCTCCAGTGATGAGGTAGGTGAGTCGTGACACCACATTATTTTTCAATTAAGTAATCATAGGCTAAACATCGTAATCACAGTCGCGCAGAAGTTCAACACGTCGAAGGGGCAGTTAAGATAGGCTGGTCGATCTAATGGCTCTCAGCACGCATGCTTGTCTACACTCACGGTGTCACGGTATGTAATTCGGCACCTACCTGAAGGGGAATTGTGCCTCTGAAGCGTTGAAAGATGTGAGAACAAGTGAGAAATCAATCAGTGGCCATTTCAAATCAAATCTACGACCAACAACGCTCACCTAGAAATTGAAATTTCCACAGCTATCTCAAAATAGTTATTCACATATATGATTTTGGTTTGTTGCTCACTAAATACTTGTACCTAGTTATGAAAATGACTGATGTTTAGAAAGATGGGAGTCGATCGGCGTTCGGAGCATACATGTCTTATTATAAGACTGCCTTTGGTTTTCTTTCTTTCAAAACGGCTCTGCTGGGTGTATGTACGCACAAAAGAATAAGCTGACTTTACAGCTCGGATACGTCTGAATAGAGTTGTGTCGGTCAGGAGTGAACGTAATGAAAAGACCTTATCTTCGAAATGACCTTGTCAGAACTGAACGGGTTATCAAAATGAACACGGTTATTCGTTCATCAACCCACCAATCGAGTTTTCCGGTTAAATTACGAGAACAACGGCAGAAGGCCAACAAAATAAATTAATTGCCCGCAATATGGACGTATAATGTATATTTATGTACATGCATGTTTGTACATGGATCATTAATATGTGAAAATGACAAGGAAGTAGGTATCGACAGAAGTGGTTTTCTAAGCAAAACCTTCCATCATCCAAGTGGTGAATGGACTGAGAACTAAAGAGACAAAACACACTCAAAGACTGATTGTTACAATGGGGTAGTTGCATGGGTCGGTATTTCGTGTTTTTGATTTCAGATTCGAATTTAGCGCACTCAAAATCGTTTCTACACCAGTTTTTAGTTCGAAATTCCATTTAGTTTAGCCGTATTTCATTAAAGAAGTGCCGTACTTTTTAGTGTTGGCTCCTCTTACGTCATCCCTAAACAAGAATCTCACGATAGAGTGCGTTGAGATCACTGCCATTGTGGACAATTCGAGTCAGAAACGTTGAAATATAGTTGCAAAATAATGGTGATGATTAAAAAAACTTTGAAATATATATTTCAAGCTTTACATGTTTGAATTAATCGTTTGAATTGAAAGTTTTGAAGCATATTTTGGATGTTTTTCTTGTTGCAACGTTGGCGCCATGGACCTAGGTCCACTATGGATACTAGTCCATGCTTGGCCCCCTTCACACCCGTGACGTAGCCCCCACCCTGCAGCGTCCAAGCCGTGTGTAGGTTTTCCTGCCTGAATCCGAGAATCCCGTTCTTTGAAAAAATCTCTAAATTTTTAGGAAGCGTTTCTGGGAGTTGTATTTGCAGGTACGTACTTCAATAGATATTCTCTACACAGAAAAAATACAAAAAAATATGCAACTACCCCATTCGAATCGATCTTTCATTTGTTTTTGTCTTTTAGCTCATTCGATTCATTCAAATCGCCTACTCATAATAGAGATGGGTGAAACATTTACATTAAATGTAACTGTTATTAACTTGTTACTTATTAAATGTAATTTTGCCTATTAGGTTCCACCGTTACCGCTCTGGGTGGGGAATAGGTTCCAATAACCTGTTATTTATTAATAGGTTATCTCAGGAACCTTCTCACTAGCTCATTCCGACATACCATTCCAAGGTATCGTTTTCGTGATTTCTACTTTTCGTTCCCGGCCTACGTTCGTTTGTTTATCATGTTACATTGTTATTCCATTCCGAAGTATCATTCCATTGATCTCTAGTTTTCATTTCCTACCTAAGTTGGGGTTTCTATCAAGTTATTCCCGACATATTTACGTGTTAGTGTATTTTCACTCTTTTTCGATTAAAAAAACCCAAGCTATTGTTCTGGCTCCACACATTTTGGAGCCTTCCCTGGAACATTATTTAGTAACAGGGTTATTTTGGTAGTAGGTTCCTAGCGGAATGAGGAATTTCACCATGTCGGCATTTCCTATTTTTGACCCCCAAATCGGATTCAGCACCTCGAAAAACCTCCTAAGGCAAACTTTCAGCCCAAACTTCCTAATTTACGAATAAACAAAACAGTGTAGAAAATACGAATGTTTAAAAAAAACCGGGAAAATGACGTCATCCTGGAATAGTTCATTTATGGCCGCTTGAAGCGCTGAGATCGAGAAATCTATAGTCCCCAGAAGCAAAATTTCACGAAATAGTAAAGTTCGAAATCGAAAAACTGAAGATAAAAATAGAAAAAGCGAGATGGGGAACATTAGGTTTCCCCTGTTTTTGTTTGATAACTTTTCTCTTAGAAAACACGATTTCGTTGTCCCAATGGGCAACACTGGGAGGAGACGGCGATCTGAACAGCCCAATCAGCGAGTGTTCCCGCTTCACGTCCGTTTTCCCGGTTAGTTTTGAATCAATAATTTTGATTGTCTCCCAAAACTAACTGGAGACTTATTTTCCGAAATCAGCCCGATTTTCATCTATCCCACACTATTAACTATTCAGGAAAAATGCAAACAGAATTCGGTGAAATTCCTCATTAACAAAACCCGGTAATAGGTTATTTTTAACTGTTACGTTAAATACCGTCCATCTCTACTCGTAACCTATTCCGACTCGTTCAGTTTACAGACTCGCTCGTGACTGTGACTTCTGACCGGTTGGTTGTTTGTCTTGTGAGTGAACGGATTCAAAAGACCTGGTCTCTGTAATGAGTGACCGTTTGGGATTCGAATCCGCCAAATGACCCTGTCTTACACACCTCTACTTCTGAATAGTTATAATTGATTTCATTTATGCACACTGGAAACTCAAAAAGAAAAACAAATTGCATTGACTCGATGGCATTCCACATTCGACGACTGTGACTGGGGGTGGGAGAATCCAATGATTCCTTGATCAACAAGTGCCATTAGGATACAGCACTAAGTAAAAAGTAAAGCCATTTCAGGTTGAATTTTCGTCCGACTGCCATTCCTGGCGTCGCGGACGTCATCAGCTGTCTTCTACAGGGAAAACCAGACTTTGTTCTCATGATTTCGCTCATGGCTTCCCATAGCCTCACTGCCCTGGGTTGCGATGACTTGTCTCCAGTACTCTGTGGGCTGAGCCCAGGACGCACTAACGAACACACGACTTCCCCGCAGTAGCCGGTCCGAGACTCGTCGCTGAAGAACGCGTTTCGTAGCGACCACGGCCACTGGGATGGCAAAGGCATGGGCATTGGTGGGTCGCTATTATGGGGTTTACAAAAGGTGGAAAGGATTGATTATGAGTCGCTTGAAATCGATTATGGAATACCGTAACTTAAAATGTTGGTCAAACATTGACAATGGGGTATTTCGGTGGGTCGGAAATTCAGGTTTTTGACCTCAAATTTGGATTCAGCACCCTTGAAAACCTCTATACTCCAACTTTTAGCCCAATGATACTATAACATGTGGTAGAAAAATTAATTTAAGAGATCACACGTTTGAAAAGGCGGGCCGCTATAAATGCACACACACAAGGCAAGGACTATGCCGCGGACTACGCCGTGCGCCTGTGTGAGTGGTGTTTTGTAGTATCCAAGGGGTCCCCCAAGGGTTTCTGTGCATGGATACTTTTTTCAAAGACAGTTGGCTAGCTACGTCACGATTGGCTAGCTACGTCACACCATTCAAATCTTCAACTTTCCTTAGCTTTTCTGATTTTTTAAAAACATTTTCTCGACGAACAGACCCGATTACCGTTATTCCTGAGCCATACTCTTTTGAAAAAAAAAATAAAAAAAATTGACCGGAATACCCCATTTTTGGCCATTTGGTATGGATTTAAAGCTATTTTTCGAATTGAACGAAATATTCATTCAAGTCACACTTTGACAAGTAACATCTAATAGTTGACACTTTCCAGGGAAGACTCGTATTAATTTCGCAGACTTTTGAGCTAAATTACAAATTGCTTCTTAGGTCACAGGGTGTGGTTCAGTTTCACAACATATCAGGTTTTCGATTAGGAAGGTCACTATCCGTGAAGGGCAACCCCGGCGTTTTTTTCTGTAATAAAAACGCGATTTTTAAACCCCCATATTGGGATTTTGAAACTGCCTAATGAAACCTACATGTTATTTCCCTTTAATCAATATCTTCCCAGATCATGGAGAACATTTGAACAAATTTTGAGTATCTTGGTGGTAAACACTCCATAAAATGCGTACAGGAAGAACGCAAAATTGTAGCGAAAGAATTGTTTTCACTTTTCAAGGTTTACAAGAAACCCAGTCTGCTAAGTGCTAACTCGTATCCATAACCCGAATGTACAGATGATCCGATGAACTAGCTAAACTCAAAACATCAAGTAGATACCTTACACTTCCTTCACATGGAACCATCTACACGCCAACCCTCACAATCCCTGAAAATTTCATCGAATTCGGGTGGAAAACGTAGGAGTTATGGCAGTGACCAGGATTTTACGATATTACATGCGCAGAGGCTATAATATCTATCCGGAGGCAATGCTTTTCATAGGGGACCATCTGCCTGCCAACCCGAAGTCATTCGTACGTTACAAGGGTCTGTGGACAATTAAAATGACAGACAGATACGAATCCAAAATTATTCAGGAGGGTCTAAAACGTAAAACGGGAGTGGACATTTTGATAGTGGAGAACTTTTTTTTCAGCCTTGAAAATTGAAAATAAGCTTCCGCTACCTTGGTAAACTCGGAAAATAATTGATCAGTAGCCATTACAAAATTTGACACAATAAAAATGTAAGTACGAGTAGTAAAGGAGTCTCCTCACAACTTACTTTTATATTTCCCTCCAAGTTTTCTCCTCTCTCAAAAAAAGCTACAAATTATTACACAACGTTTTATTATTTTTCTTGAAAAAATAACCTTGGAAATTTATAATTATATAGTTTGGCGTCAATAACCCAACTGGTTGAATATATATTCTAAAAAACGCTGCAAATTATTACACAACGGTTTATTATTTTTATATCGATCACTCGTCTACAAAATCACCAACCATCCAATATGAAGAAAAAAATAAAATAATATTCACACTCGTGTTTCTGATTTATCGTACGTTTATTATTTTTATGCCCATAACTTCTATACGAATTAAGCGATCGGAATAGTTCGACGTTAGGACCAACTAGACCCCAAATGGAGTCTATGTGCAAAAGAACGGGTTTTTTAGACCGATTCTAAGGCCTTTTATGGCCCGGACGGGGGACGGCGGACGGACATTGCAAATTTGGATTCTACGCACCTTGAAACGTAAAGTGACAAAGTTTGAGGGGGGGTTATAAAATTTTTTTGCGATACGATCACATAGGCTTATTATTAGAAATAATAAACCAAAAGCTATTCACCCTTGTGTTTATCCACTATCGCTGTCTTGTCTTACTGAGCTCTAAGTGGTCTCATTCGATTCTTAAAAGTTAAATTGTATTTTAAATTGACGAGCGTTTTGAAAATTGCAATCCTTCGTTTCCAAGCCTTAAAATTAACTGATAATAACTAAAATCTTTGGGGCACAAATTTCATAAAAATAGGAAAGTGCTACTTGCGGCAGATGGGCGCAATTTTGGTTTATTATGGTTTATTATTAGGGATGGAAACGATATATCGATATAGAGAACCGATATTATCGGTCAATATCGATATATTTACCGATATAGGTATCGCGACCTGTTTTCAAGTTTAAAAAATTTTTATTTTTTAGTAAAATTTAAATATTGAAATGAATGGACGAGAAGGGACGCCTGTACTTGTAAAAACATCAAGTAATTTTATTCCTTATTTTGTAGGTACTTAGTGATGTGTTGATTTCAGACTGTTGACTTCAGCTCAGACATGATTGTGTACATGAATGTTTTATGTTGCTCTCAAGGCTCAGTAAATTACTTGACTTGAATCAAAAGTAATGGAGGCTCGTCTAGATTAAAACTACTTACTTTACGAAGTGAAGCAGGTTTTCACAACAATTTTTTAAAATTTTGAAGGATCATGATTGTCTACAGTATGCACCCCTGTCATCTTATAAATGAATTCAACATTGCAATGACATTTTCGAACTTTTTTCCAGTTTTTAATCAATGAATTTCGTTCATTCATACCCAGTAACTTTTGATAGTAGGTTAATACTTATTTCACCAGGTTTTTTTTTCAAATATATCGTCTGATATGTCGAGTATATCGATAATATTTCTTCCAAAATTATGTTAGTAACTTTTCAATTCACCTACCTACTTACTTCTTCAAGTTTTTCCAAGTACACCATAAATGACCATAAAAGACATCCTAAATTATTTTTATATCGTTTTAAAACGACTAAATTCACCTACCTACTTCACACGTTTTTAAAAGTAGTTCTTCCGATATATCGAAATATCGATATATTTTCTCCGATGTATCGAAGGTATCGATATCTCATTGACAATATATCATTTGATCGATATGTTTTATTCGATATGCCATCCCTATCAATAATGAACCTTTGGAATCGACCAAGAAAAATTTTTTTGACGAAAATGCGATCGCTGTTCGTTTCTTCGAGTTCTACACAGTTTAGCGTTCTTAGCAACCAGTATTCAAATTTCCCCAGGAAGGCAACCCAACTTCCTATTTCTTCGAATGGAATGTGAAGCGTTTATTTCTTCCCAATAAACTTGAATGTGAAGTAGGTATGAGTAGTATGGAGGTAGTAGCTATGGTTGGGAGGTGGTGACAATGGCAAAGCTGTGTTCATTGCAGACGAGTGATCTATATAGAAAAAATAAACCTTTGTGAAATATGCAGCGTTTGGTTTATATTTTCAATAATGAACCGGTTTTGATGAAATTTGGTACATGGGCTCCATTTGGGGTCTAGTTGTGCCCCGAAGCTTTTGGTTGATGTCATTCACTTCTAAGGGGTGAAAAATTTATGGATGAAATGTTCAAAACTTTCGAAATAAAGGTATTGTTTTTGTCATCAATTTAAAATAGTATTGAATTTTCGGAATCGATTGATACCACCCGGAGCTCTGTAGGACCAACCGTTCGCTCCCTACGAGAACTTAAGGGTTGGGTTGTGTCACAAACACGAGTGTGAATCGCAAAAGAGGCCTAATCTCCGTACAAATTTTAGCCGACCAAAATGCGATCGCTGTTCTTTCTTCGAGTTGTTTTCAGTTTTCCGTCCTTAGCAACCAGTATTCAAATTTCAATGAATTCTTCATTCACTCAAATGAGTATTCTTCATTTTCAATGAAGGCAACCCAACTCCCTATTTCTTCGAATTGAATGTGAAGCGTTTATTCCAAATAAACTTGAATGTGAAGTAGGTACGAGTAGTATGGAGGTAGTAGTAGCTACGGTTGGTAGATGGTAACAATGGCAAAGCGGTTTTCTTTGCAGTCGAGTGATCTGTATAGAAAAATAATAAACCTTTGTGTAATAATTTGCAGCGTTTTAAATTTTTATTACGTTTTTGGATCCTAAGTACCTTGAAAACCTTTTTTTACCATCTAATTTTGAGGAGTTACCATATTTGTCTTACTCGATTCCGAAGGTTCGTTATTGAAAATGATGAACCAAAAGCAGACTCTCAAATCGTCGCTGAAGTACTGATAACACCCAATAGGGTGTGCGCCTGGGTAGGAAAAACTGTTTATTGTTATTTTTAATCTAAGATAGACCTCATTCTGAGAATTTTGGTACCAACCGCGACCTTCTAGCGTGAGTAAATCTTTTCCTATGAATTTTTAAAGTTTCGACCGTTTATGACGTCACAGTGGGCTGAGGGGTCCCGCCCAGGCGAGAGGGGAGCGTGACGTCATAAACGGTCGAAACTTTGAAAAATCATAGAAACAGATCTACTCACGCTAGAAGGTCGCGGTTGGTGCCAAAATTCTCAGGATGAAGTCTACTTTCGATTAAAAATCCAAAACGTCTGCCAAGTGGGTGTGGCACATAGCTTCCTCGTATCCATAACCCGATTATTGATGGCATCACATGATAACCTCGTATATCAACCACCTGTAATTCAATTTTTAGCGATAAGATGGTAGGTTATCAGTGACGCTCAGCCCTCTTGATCAAAACCGAGGTTATCATTTAGGGCACTAGAGAGCAGAAAATGCAACTCCCGCTAAAAATTGAATTACAGGTGGGTGAGATACGAGGTTTTCATTCAGAGAATCCAAAAAAACCATTTTGGCCAAAAATTGAGATACGAGGTTTTCATATGATGCCATCGTTATATAGATGATCCGATGCGTAGTAGTTATCTCAAAACACCAATCTCTAAGTACCTTTCACTACCCTCATAGGGGACCATCTACACGCTAATCTGGACAATCCTAGAAAATTTCATCAAATTCGGATGAAAAATGTAAATGTTATGGCTGCTCCAAGGATTTTACGTAAGCGCATGCGGAGAGGCTTCTGTAAATTTTAAGGCCTTGATTTTCATTGGGGACCATCTACAACCTAATCCGCTTAATCCCTAAAAACGTCATCGAAATCGGGTTGAAAATGTGAAAGTTATGGCTGTTACAAGGAAATTCACTTTTGCGCATGCGCAGTGGCTACTATCAGTCCGAAGGTGATGATTTTCATAGGGAAGCATCTAAATACTAATCTGTAACATCCCTGAAAATTTCATTGAAATCGGACAATAACTTTGTATAGTTATGCGCGTTACAAGGATTTCATGATAGACGGACACGGAACCAAAATTGTTAAGGAAGGTCTAAAACGCAAAACGCGAGTGAAAATTTTGATTTTGGAGTACTTTTTTTTCGTCCTTGAAAAGTGAAAACAAAGCTTCCGCTACCTTGGTAGACTGGGAAGCAAAAAACGCTGCAAATTATTACACAACGGTTTATTATTTTTATATAGATCACTCGTCTACAAAATCACCAACCATCAAATATGAAAAAAAAGGAAAAAAAAATCAAAAAAAAATTTTTTTTTAATAAAAAAAATCAAAATCACCAACCATTGATTGCGATTTGGTCAGCTAAAATTTGAACGGAGATTAGGCCTCTTTTGCGACTCACACTCGTGTTTTGATTTATATATATATATTTCAATATAAACCCTTAAATTTTCGTAGGGAGCGAACGGTTTGTCCTACAGAGCTCCGCGTGGTCTCAAAAAATTCTAAAAATTCCATAGAATCTTAAATTGAAGGAAAAACAATACCTTTATATCGAAATTTTTTGAGTTAGGGCGTTTTCAAATTTTCAAAATTGATTTTGGTACCTTTAGGAGTGACCTACATCAACCAAAATCTTCGGGGCACAACTAGACCCTAAATGGAGCCTACATACCGAATTTCATCAAAATCGGTCAATGCTAAGTGGCAAAAGTGCCGCGTACGGAGGACGGACGGCTAAATTTTTATTCGATTTTTGGATTCTACGTACCTTGAAACGTAAACCATCAAATTTTGAAGGGGTGTTAAAAAATGTTTTTTCTTGGTCGATTCCAAAGGTTCATTATTGAAAATAATAAACCAAAATCAAGGCGCACCCCCCACTCACAGGTTTGCCGATGCTTAATTCCACTCCAATGTGAATGAAACCAGTAGGAATCATCAGTACTTGAACGACGAAATGCGACATTGTCCTTTGCGTATCCGTCTGACAATCTCGCTCTCCCCTACCCTCTGCCAAACCACTTCCTCCGACTTTTTATGTCCGTTTCCTAATTAAATTGAGAACTCTCAGGTAAACGATAAAGAACTGGTTCAGCGTCAGTTGAGATTCCTCCCGATCGCATCCCTTGAGTCATTCACCACCCTCTGGGCTTTCCCAGATCGACTGGGGGGCCAATCCAGGAATCCCCCTCCTCAGACGGGATGCAACTGAAACCTCGGACGTCTTCAGAAAATAGTTTGTCGAGTATCCGCGGTCCTCCTGCCCTGTGCTGTGCTCTGCCATTGAAACAATATTATCACTCCAACTGTGAAGGCATATTTCCATTAGATATCTCGGCTCCTAACTCCTACTCGGTCATTGTCCAAGTTTGTGTCACCTCAACGTTCATAATGCCGGTGGCTGGTGTTGTCCGTCTTTTCCAGCACTATCTCATGTGCACGGCGCTTAGAGCTATGGATTATTCTCATTATTATCAGGTATGTCACAAACTTCTAGTTGGAAGGTTCTTATCTAACGGTAAAGACACTACGATACTGTATTTATTGCCTTTACCTGCAGTAAGGCCCTAAACTCCCCAGCAACTTCTAACTACCCCCAAATTGGAGTCACATCAGGCCATTACATCCTTAGAAGTAGTTGTTTTATGGAAACCAAGTTTTTTGTGTTTGCGCGTGTGCTGCTGTACTTTGGTTACTTTGTGATTTGTTTGGGACCATTAAACTTCAAGTCCAATGTCCGGTTTTTTCATTGGGTATTTTTTGGCTCCAATCGGTTAAAATGCTATAAATTGTATAGGTGATCCCCTACAATACCAATCCAAAACAAAAAAATTCCAAAGTTGAGCATTTTGGACTCTGAGAATTTTGGAAACTGAGAAATCTTCAATCTTTACGCATGCGCTCACACTATCGTTAATCTGCAGTTCATTGAATTCCTTTAAAATCTTACAATATTTTCTTCAAGCCCGAAACACACGGAAAGATTCAGAACCAAGAATCAACCATTTTGGTGCAGTGGTTCCATTTGCGACGATCAAATTTCGCCAACTTTGTCCAACTTGCCCAAACTGTATTCAACTCGGAATGATTTTCAATGTCGTTGGAGGAAGTATTTGAGTACCGTAAAACCGTCAAACTTTACCCCAAGATTTACTCCAAAACATTTTCAAATACAATTTCTCCCACTCGAAATGGGTTAAATTAATTGATATTTAGGGCTTCCTGAACATTTTGAGTGGTCGAGCTCATTGATCACATGATTGTAACCCCCCTATTTAATTGTTTAAATGTTGGAGTAAAGTTACCTACGAGTGCGTCTATCTTTACTCCACTCTGAAAAACTCACGATTATCGCTACAGAAACGGGCAGTGGTGCAATGTTACCCGTCAAGATTGAATTCATTATCCCAGAAATACTTGAAAAAAATTTATATTCTAAAAAATTGAACTTTTTAGCTTGAAAAATACAAGTTATAAGAAAAATTTAAATTCCAATGATCATTTATTTCAACGAATTGCTAGAAATGCGATATTTCTGGTTAAGAGATCACAATTTCAATATTCCAGTATAGACAGACCTTATGTAGGTGATCGGGCAAAACTTTCTACAAGTAAACAAATATTTTAATATTTTAAAAAGGACAATAGGTAAAGGATAAGAGAACGACTTAACAAAATCACAGAAAAAGCCTGTTTCACATTCTATAACTTTCAAATGAATTGCAATGGTAAATTTCAAAGTTAACCCAAGAGTAAATAATATTGTAAATCACAACTTATGAGACCAAAGCACGTTTATGACATAAACTTAATGTTCATATCATAATGTAGGTGTTCAGTTATAAAGTTTCGGTAGGGGCGCGTACTAAGCTTTTTATCATTTCTTTTCCCCATCTCTTACTTCTGCAACATAAGAGACACTAGAAACCTTACATTCAACACTACTAAAATCATGAAACTCAAATATTTTTCGTGATTAAATAAGAAAAATATGAGTGAGGCTACCTTTACCCCAGCCTTTATATTGGAGTAAAGATACCCGGTTTTTGGAGCAAAGTTACCATCAAATTTTTGGTAAACAAAGGCATAACTAAGAAAACACTTTTTTGAGAATTTGATTAGTGTATTTTGTTCAAAATAAGATATTGAAAGTGATAATATCACTTTCAATATCACCTCATCATATTATGATGAGGACTTGCCTGGTAAATCCACTCCAGACACCTGATATGGAAGACATTTTGGAGCACGAGAAACAGGACAAAAACAGCTGAACATGAAACTATGATTGATAACAGCTGATAACATGGATAAAGGCGCCATCGCAAGCCGCATCGATTCTCTGGGATGTGGAGTACTACGAAAACCCAATAGCTAACTTTTATCTAAGTTCTACCACACTTACGTCACAATTGAAGATTCTCACTTTTTGGGGTAAAGTTTGACGGTTTTACGGTAACAGAGATGATTCGGGGGATAGTGAACTAAAACCTTTCTGGCTATATCCGTGTTTGTTAATTAAAAAATCACTGTTAAAATAGTGAACTTAGAAAATTCGGTATTTTCTTAACTCAACGATTGATGTTGAATAACTTTTAGGGAGAAGGGAGTCGATTGAATTACTCGTTCTACTGCCATGATCACTTGAAAACTGTTATAACTCACTTTTTGAAAAAGTAGGAATGATGGGATGGGTGTTCTTTGATATCTCGTAAAAGGTGAACAACTTTACTACTAATTATGATTTTTTCGATTCTGGTAATGTACCTATGCTTATTGGAAATTTTTACTCTGATTCTACACAATATTCTACCTTTGGAAGACAACAGTTGTCATCCGTTACTGATCAGTTACTGATCAATCAGTTACTGATTTCCGCGATGCCATAAATGGCATTTGGACGAAAACTCAACAATTCTCTTTCTCTATTTATTGAAAATAGTAGACCACTAAATGAGTGGCCCTCAATTGGTGGCCAACGAACTCTTCTTTTGAACTGACATTGTTATTTGAGGGTTTTGCTAGATCAAAGGTTTGAAATCATCTGGATTGACAAATACATACGTTTATACATAACATCTGGGGGTGCGATTCTCGGACTGGCTACTGCTAGAGGTCGTGTGTTCGATTCTCGCCACCGGGGTGTGTTTTCGTGCGTCACGGGCTCAACCCCCCTCATCCCAACCTGGGGTTGCGGTGAGGCAATGGAAGACAGCTGATGACTTCCGCGACGCCAAGTATGGCAGTCATACGAAAATCCAACCTGAAATGGTTAGTTCTATGTCAATTGATCGGGATTAGGGTCAACTGGAAACAACACCTTCTTAACATCACATAAATATTACACAAGAACGTTCGGTGACAGTTGTAGTAAAACAAAAACTTTCAGCGAAAAAAATTTTGATTGATTATTTTGACAATGTTAGGTCATAAATATGTCCATTGCTCGGGAGAAAATCATAAAAAAAAGTATGATTTTCAAGGAAAATTGTAAAAAAAAAATTCGATTTTTAGGGAAATCATAGAGAAAATCATAAAATCGTATTCAAAATACGAATGCGGGTGAGAATCGTATTCAAAGTATGAATACGATTGCATTCGTATTCATAATCATAAAATCGCAGATATGATTTGTATTCATAATCGTATTTGTGAATAAAAATTCGCCCATCTCTGCATGAGGCTATCTAGGCGTCATAGCCTCACCGCTAGATTGTTTAGAACACGATCAATCAGGTGAAAAATAACAATTTTCAGGATCAAAGAACTCTCCTAGACGGAATATATTTTTTCATGAATTCTCTCAATATCTACTCGTAATTGTCGATCTATGATTATCTCACTATGTCAATTGATCGGGACTGTGGTCAACTGGAAACAACACCTTCGCCGAGCTTTCGGTAATTTATTACCTTCTTCAGGGCTCGAAGGTTGTTTATTTAGTGACACCACCAAACGTCCATAAATAAAGAGAAGGTGGAGACGCCACCATAATTATAGAAGATAAATTTATAGTAAAATGAAGAAATTAATTTAAAACACCGGCTTTTTTTTAGTACAGAACAATGGAATAACAAAAACGCAAGGACCTTGAGTAGAGTCCATGCGTTTTTGTTATTCCTTGTTCTGTACTAAAAAACAACCGGTGTTTTAAATTAATTTCTTCATTTTACCGTAAATTTATCTTCTATAATTATGGTAAATATGTAGATATGTATATAAAATTGTAGATATGTAAAAAAAATTTGATGTCGCGTCCTGGAATCGAACCCGGGACCCCCACGTTCGGGCAACATACGTACGTACGTACGATTGGTGTTTTATGTATATAGATGGGGTAGAGGTTACTTATAGCTACCTTAATGCATGGAAGAAGTGAGTGAATAATGGTACAAATAGGTGATGCTACTTGTCCTACTATTATTTTTTATTACCTGCAGTAACCGTATTAGACGTCCACTCCACTTCGTTAATTAATTGTATTTCTTGTATTCTTACGTAACACAGTTCTTATGTTACTACTTTCGTAAAATTTTCTTGTACATACACCACTTATTACTGGTAAGGTATAACACAAAAAATGTTGAACTTTTGTTTTACATGACTATAAAAAACAGTAGGTACTTCATGAAACGTGGGGGATTGTATTATTGTCACTTACAGCAAATTGACAATTTACTCATCAAGTATTGTCTTTTGTACTCATGTTAATCACAAGTTAAATATTTTTTGTCTTGCACTCGTAGGTACCAACAGAACTGGAGAATGACAATCCTATACCCTATGTGTACAATTATCCGCTCATTATAAGTGTTTAATGTGCATAATTATCTTCTATAAACATGTGTATGGTTCCTCTATAAACATAGGAAGATCTATAAACATGTCTAGGGTTCTGGCCCAGGACCCTGAAACTTTGTTTGAATGAAGAAAACCTCATCCTGAAGACCATCTTCATCATTTCTCCATCTTCATAAATGATAAATATATGAAATATAACCAATATAATAAATGATAACAAAAGAAAATATAATTTCATTGGCCACCGAAGTATTTTGGGCAACTCAAAGGGGGATATTCTCATCACCGTTGTTTGAATAAAGAAACAACCATCCTGAAGACAAGCATGGTCATTTCGTCTCCTGCATAATACATATTTAAGTATGTAAATAAAAGATGTAAAAGTGCATAAAAATATAGTACAAGTACTCCAGAAAACGTATAAGAATCTTTCTAAATAGATACAAATTGTAGCTAACTTTAGATTTCGGTTCAGCGCGCCAAAAACTTATGGAACTGTCGAGAATATTTCTTTCCCTGCGAAGAACCTTGTATATATACTGGAATAATATAAAAGAAAATCAAAATTTGTATAGTTCACCTGAAACATCTTCATAATTCTTGACACAATAGTATTTATGTGCAGGCTCAACTTGCAGTACCTCTTGCCTCCTCACCTATTGTATTGAGAATCGTATTCGTGGAGGTTAGAACAATCATGGACCACTTATAGGGTCCATCTCTCCTCTGTGAAAAATGAGTGCTCTAATTATCCGACATCTGAGATTACGATCTCTGCTCATAGTCAAGACAACGATGAGCTCTAGGTGCCGTGTTATTACCGATGTACTTCCTTAATTTATGATCAATTATTTCGAATCTGCGGTGCGATGTGAATTGAAGAAGCGGATTATCTTCCAAGGTTTTCTCCTTGAGCTTCACCACTAAACGCACCCTCAACCTCATATTGCTACGTCGATTTCTTTGAAGTTACCTACGCATCCTTGCTTCACCCCGATTCTGCAGGATGTGCTCAGTCACCTTCCATCCATGAGCCTGTAATGGCGATTCATCGTGATTCGAGTTGAGATGGAAGCGTGAGTCTTGATGACAGGCGGGCAATTCTCCTTGAGCAATAAATAGGTACTCAGTTTTCGATTTTTCAAAAATGAATTGAAGGAACTTGAGTGACCCCAATGACGTGACGTCCAGCACAGTCGCAGTCTCCTACGATTATTGTTTTTTTCCATATGTTTTTTTTTCGACTTCTCCTGGGACTGTGACGACACTTCCTCAAAAGCATTGTAACGCTAATGAATTCCTCGATATGAAATTTGATTTTCACGATCACGTAGACGGTTTTCTGAATTGATAAACAGCAACACGATTGTCTTTGATTTTTCGCGTTACCGTAACTTGAACTGATCGGATCGTGAAGCAGTTTTTTAAAAAAAATATGTAAATCTTAAATACAACGGCGACGTCTCCCAGGACTACCCAACGCCGCGGCTCTGGGAATTTGGGAAGTTGAAGAAGGTAGTGGTGGGAGAGAGGGATGAAAGGATGTGCCTATATAAAAACGTCTGCCAAGTTGGGTGGGCAGTATAGCTTCCTCACTCATTGTAACATGGACGTATAGAATCAGTTGGTGAAAAAATTATGATTCTTTATTTAGCGGTCCACCGTCTAGGACCTAACCCACACAATCCCTGAAAATTTCATCGAAATTGGTTGAATAGTTGCGGAGTTCTGGTTGTAACAATAAATTTAAAGTTCGCGCATGCGCAGCGGCTATTGCTTGACCAATTTGATTGAAACTTATAGGGTGTCTCTTAGAAGTTAGTCCCTAACTAACCTCCAAATTTGAGCAAAATCGGTTCATTAGAAACCGAGAAACCGAGGTTCCAGGAAATTCACGTTTGCGCATGCGCACTCGCTCCTATTGGTCCGAAGGTGCTGAAATTGATAGGGGACCGTCTAGGACCTAACCCGCACAATCCCTGAAAATTTCATCAAAATCGGACCACAGCTTAGTATAGTTTTGCCTGGGACAAGGATTGACCACAGACAGACCGACAGACAGACACGGAACCAAAATTGTTCGGGAAGCTCTAAAACACAAAAAGCAAGTGAAGACCACAGGGGAAGAACGCACCAAGTCGATTTTTTGCGAAAAATAGGTTATGACGGTTTCTTATAGATTTTTTCACGGCGGACTCGATGGTGACAACCAAAATGGGAAAAAACGATCCAATATAAGAGAAAAATGCGAGAAACGAAACACCGTACTGGGGAAGAACGCACCAAGCCGAGCGCAACCGGGGAAGAACGTGCCAACTTTCGGGCTCCCTCCCCCAGGTCGTATTCCCCTACCTGATGGATCTCTGTGATTCACGCATTCATGCGGTTTTCCTGGGTTTCACAGTATTATTTTCGATTGTTAGCGGTTGTTGTTTCCTTCATACATAAACTGTTTTGTTTTCGCGTTTTTTACTATGGAACAGGAGAGCGAGGAAGGATGCGGGATGTGGCGAAGAAAATGCGTATCCAGTCCCATGAGACAGGCGAGTCTTGCCGATGTTTAAGGTATGATTGTTTTAATCAACTCACTGATGATGAAAGAAAAGCGATCCTCGTCAACTTTAATAGTATGAATGATTGGAATGAGCAGACAGCTTACCTCGCAGGACTGATGTCCCTTGTACCTGTTCAGAGTAGATCCCCAAAAATGCCGGACGACGAAAGATCAAGTGCTTTGAGAAACAGCAAATTTTTGTATAAAATTCGAGTTGTTCGTGAAGATGTGGGTGTGGAGGTATCAATTTGCCAAAAGGCGATGATGTCCCTGCATGAGATTTCAAGGAGGTTGCAAACAGTTCAAGGCGGCTTGATGAGGGATGGACAAGCTCCAAGGGATAAAAGAGGATGCCACTCGAATCGTCCCAAAAAAAATCCGGAGAGTACCACGGAGCTGATGAAAAGTCACATAGGTTTATTCAAAGAGAGATAGAGCCACTATAGCCTTCGAAAGTCGAGTAAGATCTATCTTCCTGAAGAGTTGAATATCAGGAAAATGAACAACATGTTTGTAGAGAAACATCCCGATGTGTCGAGTTATGAAGTTACCGTACCGTGTTCAACAACAACTTTAACATAAGCTTTGGCTATCCAAGGAAAGATACGTGTAGCACATGCGACGTTTTCAAGAGCAGAATTAAGGAGACTACCGATCCTACACAGCGTAAAAACATGGAAATCTCGCAAAAGGTCCACTTATCCAAAGCTCAAATTTTTTATGACAGGAAGAAGCTTGCCCGAACTCAAAGTCGCCATCAAGAAAGTCACGAAGCAATATGCATGGACTTCAACAAGAATTTGCCGTGCCCAAACATCACGACCAATGATGTTTATTACAAGAGGCAGTTATCCCTATATTCGTTCAATATACACAGGCTCAGCGACCAGGACGTTCTTCTATACTGCTATCCGGAAACCGTGGCTAAAAAGGGGGCCAACGAAGTGAGCTCGTTCATGTTCGACTACTTTCAGCATCACTTACCCCAAGAAGTGCGCCACTTGACTATATTCTGTGACTCTTGTGGTGGGCAGAATAAGAATTGGACGGTGATTCGGTTTGTTCACTACATGGTCCACGAAAAGAAGAGGTTTGATTCGATCAAGATGGTATTCCCTGTACGAGGACACTCTTATATGGAGTGCGACAAGGACAATGGGTTTTCCTTGATTTTTAAAAATTTTTAAATTTTTTTTTTGTATTTAATACAAAGACCAGTTTCTCAAATTTTATTAAATGAACAATTTTTTCAAAATCAATGTTAACGTCCTTAATTTATTTTTGTAATACCTACTCCTTTTTTGCAAGAACAAAAATGAATTTCCTGGATTTTATTTTATTAAAATATTTAGCAAAACTTCTTCGTGAGTGAACTTTTGAAAATACCAAATCATTATATATATTATTAAAATGTCACGAAACCGTTATGCCCTGATAAAAAGAGAAATCTTATGGTAGGATACTATGAATAAAACCAGCACCACTGAAGGGTTAAGGTATGATTGTTTTAATCAACTTACTGATGATGAAAGAAAAGCGATCCTCGTCAACTTTAATAGTATGAATGATTGGAATGAGCAGACAGCTTACCTCGCAGGACTGATGTCCCTTGTACCTGTTAAGAGTAGATCCCCAAAAATGCCGGAAGAGGAAAGATCAAGTGCTTTGAGAAACAGCACCTTTTTGTATAAAATTCGAGTTGTTCGTGAAGGGGTGGGTGAGGAGGTATCAATTTGCCAAAAGGCGATGATGTCCCTGCATGGGATTTCAAGGAGGAGGTTGCAAACAGTTCAAGGCGGCTTGATGAGGGATGGACAAGCTCCAAGGGATAAGAGAGGATGCCACTCGAATCGTCCCAAAAAAAATTCCGGAGAGTACCACGGAGCTGATGAAAAGTCACATAGGTTCATTCAAAGGGAGACAGAGCCACTACAGCCTTCGAAAGTCGAGTAAGATCTATCTTCCTGAAGAGTTGAATATCAGGAAAATGTACAACATGTTTGCAGAGAAACATCCCGATGTGTCGAGTTATGAAAGTTACCGTACCGTGTTCAACAACAACTTTAACATAAGCTTTGGCTATCCAAGGAAAGATACGTGTAGCACATGCGACGTTTTCAAGAGCAGAATTAAGGAGACTACCGATCCTACACAGCGTAAAAACATGGAAATCTCGCAAAAGGTCCAATAATAAAAGATAAAAGATAAAAAGAGAAATCTTATGGTAGGATACTATGAATAAAACCAGCAATACACGTTCCTGGTGCGTTCTTCCCCTGTACAGATGGACCTTTGCAACTTTGGATAGCAATATGGAGTTTTAAAAAACTTTTTGTAGTAGTTTTGATTGTACCACCGCATTCTACAGTACGCTGAGATACAAATTCCATTTTTTTAAAAATTTTATCGACCAAATTCGAACTAATATTGGGTTTTTGCCGGAAAAAATGATTTCCTGAAAAGTTTACAAAATGGGACATGGTGCGTTCTTCCCCTGTAGTCTTCAAGTGGAAATTTTGATTTTGGAGGACTTTTTTTTCACTTCTTTCACGAATAAAAAAGCTTTCCTACCTTCGGTAGTGAGGAAGCAAAAAAATGTCCACCAGTTTATGTAAGAGCCCTGATGAGGCGGGTAGTGATGCCACGGAGCACTCCCGCCGAGAGCCCCACCTCGAGTAACTCCGCAGCACTCTCTCCATACCATATTTTGAGACCCTAACTACCCTCTAAATTTGAGATGACTCGTGCTATAGGTTGTAAAAATTGGTTTTTAGGTAAAATCATGGTTTTGCGTGCGCGCACACAGCTGCTTGAACGATGTTGAAAAACGCTGCAAATTATTACACAAAGGTTTATTATTTCTATATAGATCACTCGTTTGCAAAGAACAAGGCTTTGTCATTGTCAGTACCTGGGTCAGTACCTGTCAGAACCATAACTACTACCTACCTACATCATACCTACTTCACAATCAAGTTTATTTGGAAGAAATAATCGCTTCACACTCGATTCGAAGAAATGAAGAGTTGTGGGTGTCTTCAATAGGAACTTTGGTTACTGGTGGCTAAGGACGAAAAACGGTCGTATTTAGTCAGCTAAAATTTCTACCGAGATTAGTCCTCTTTTGCGATTCACACTCGTGTTGTGTTTCTGATTTATCGTAAGTCCAACCCTTAAGTTCTCGTAGGGAGCGAACGGTTGGTCCTACAGAGCCCCGCGTGGTCTCAAAAAATTCTAAAAATTCAATACTATTTTAAATTGATGAAAAAACAATACCTTTATATTGCAAGTTTTTGAGCTAGGGCGTTTTCAAACTTTCAACCCTTAGAAGTGACTGACATCAACCTAAAACTTCGGGGCACAACTAGACCCCAAATGGAGCCCATGTACCTACCAAATTTTATCAAAATCGTTGATATTATAGACAATTTTTTTTCCTTATCGATTCCAAAGGTTCATTATCTATATACATAAAACGCCAACCGTACGTACGTACGTACGTATGTCGCCCGAGCGTGAGGGTCCCGGGTTCGATTCCAGGCCGCGACATCAAATTTTTTTTTACATATCTACAATTTTTTGCCTGCTTTTAGCAGGCTTTTCAGCTAGTTGAAAATAATAAGCCAAAACTCGTTGGGGACCGTCTCGAGGTTAACCCCATCAATCTCTAAAATACAAAGCGTCCCCATCTTGATATTGAAGAAGCAAGAGTTGAAACAATTAAAAAGTTGAATAAATTGCATTGTTCTATAAAAAAAACGTTTTTGTAAACGAAGTATTTGACGATTTCGTTGTTGAACCCTGTTTTTATCTTAATCGTTGTTTCAAATCTACCATTCGGTAAAACAATGATTAATTTGAATCGTGGCTATTGGTTCGGTGAAACTGACCCTGAAGGAGCCCGCGTAACCGAAACTCTTTCTGTCACAAACATGCTGTTACAACGTCCAGTGCTAATGGGTTGGGCTCGTCTCGAAATTTCCGACTTTTTTAGGCCACCGGTTTCTCTGACTAATTGGTCCTCCTGCCCTTATTGGTCTCCACCAGTTTTACTTAATCCCGACTACTCGAGTAAATCTTTCACCTGTACCTAAACACGTACAGGTAGTACCTTTGTCACCTTTGAGGAATTTGTTTGGTCCTAATCGAAAAACGTCTGCCAAGTGGGTGTGGCACATAGCTTCCTCGTATCCATAACCCGATTATAAAGATGATCCGATGCATAGTAGTTAATCTCAAAACACCAATCTTTAAGTACCGTTCACTACCCTCATAGGGGACCATCTACACGCTAATCTGGACAATCCTAGAAAATTTCATCAAATTCGGATGAAAAATGTAAATGTTATGGCTGTTACAAGGATTTTACGTATACGCATTCGCAGTGGCTTCTGTAAATTTTAAGGCCTTGATATTCATTGGGGACCATCTACAATCTAATCCGTATAATCCCTGAAAATTTCATCGAAATCGGGTAGAAAATTTGGAATGGCCGTTACAAGGAGATTCACGGTTGCGCATGCGCAGTGGCTACTATCAGTCCGGCGGTGATGGTTTTTATAGGGGACCATCTAAAACCCAATCTGCATAATCCCTCAAACTTTCATCGAAATCAGGTAGGAAATGTGGAAGTTATGGCCGTTACAAGGAAATTCACGTTTGCGCATGCGCAGTGGCTACTATCAGTTGGAACGTGATGATTTTCATAGGGGACAATCTAAATACTAATCTGTAACATCTCTGAGAATTTCATCGAAATCGGATGGAAACTGTAGAAGTTATGGCCGTTACAAGGAATTCACGTTTGCGCATGCGCAGTCGCTTCTATCAGTCCGGGGATGATGATTTTCATAGGGGACCGTCTACACACCAACCCGCACAATCCCTGAAAATTTCATAGAAATCGGACAATAACTTCGTATAGTTATGCGCGTTACAAGGAATTGATGACAGACAGACACACAGACAGACAGACAGACACGGAACCAAAATTGTTCAAAAAGGTCTAAAACGCAAAACGCGAGTGAAAATTTTGATTTTGGAGAACTTTTTTTTTCATCCTTGAAAAGTGAAAACAAAGCTTCCGCTACCTTGGTAGACTTGGAAGCAAAATTAATTTATTCAGCCATTAATTTTAGCCATTAATTTTAACCATTAATTAAAGCCATTTTAGTTCAGTCAAGTCGGTAACACGAAAAAAAGCAGTTTGCCGCAGTGTCGCTAGGAAGC
This sequence comes from Apolygus lucorum, assembly GCA_009739505.2. Classification (NCBI taxonomy): domain Eukaryota; kingdom Metazoa; phylum Arthropoda; class Insecta; order Hemiptera; family Miridae; genus Apolygus; species Apolygus lucorum. Next base: position 36,222,907 of record CM019180.2, read on the forward strand.
GCGTGCAGCTCCTGCGGGCCGCGTTCTAGATGCTCCTTTAATATATTATATTAAAGAAACGAAACAATACACTTCTGGAAACTCTATGAGTTCGGGGTGACGAGAAGATTAGTTTTTGATATAATTTTAACTATTCGTGCTATGTGCCACACCCACACGGATGGCTATCCTCTCATATAGCTAATATTTCGATTTTCTCAACCTTAGCTTTGACGGTTTCTTTGAGAATTTGCTCATTAACTCATACTGCATGAATGGTCATTTTTCCTAGGAGTACGGAACTTTGTAGGTACTTGAAGTGACAAGTTATTTATAATAGAAAGTTCTATTCATTGTATGACTTAGTGTCCATTTGTCATAATATGACAAATAATTATCAGACATTATTACAGGAAATTACGTTACAGGAAATGCTGAATCCGACTGTATCACATATTATATATGTTTATGTTTAAAATAAATGTCCATAATTAACGGCCAACATAGTTACCCATTGTTTTTTTTTAGTTATTTTTATGGCGTTTTGCATTTCCAAGTTTTAACAACAACTCCATTTCCGTATCTGACTGAGGTCAATTCCTTATCCCAGGCCTAACAACTACCTACAATCATAATCCGATTTTGATGACATTTTTTTTTTTTTTTTTTGCTTTGTGTGGGGTAGCTCTGAGATGGTCTCTTATGAATTTCATGGCCCACGAAAGGATAAAACGATATTAATTTCTGCAGTTTCAATCCGAATTCAATGAAATTTCGTGGGTTGTGTGGTGGGACTCTGAATGGTCCCCTTAAATTCCGTTGTGATCGAAACATTGATGTTTTCAGGGATTGTGTGGTTGGGAAATGTGCATAGGAGCCTTGGATACGAAGAAGCTACGAGTCAAAACCATTTTGCAGACTTTTACTTCAATCATTCGTCTGGTTGAGCTAATAGCCAGCAAGACGATTCAAATCACATTAATCTTGATCGGTGAAATTTCCATTAAGTGCTACTACAGTGTTAATAACCAACGTCCTTCAACGCTGTTTACATCATTACGTGTTGATCGGTCTCACCCGGGTTCTTCCGGCAGTTCCTGAACCCAGCCTGTCCTACTAGACTCTTCAGGGAGAGGGAAGAGGCTCCGTGACGTCACAGGCATGTGGGAGGGTCCTCTCCCATTTATCAGTTTAACCTTCCCGACGTTTTTGATCTTATCGTCTCTCATCGTCCAGATAATCGTTTAAAAAAATTGGAACCTCGCAAGGATTGTCTACCATGCGGTGGATCTTCCAGTCAGGTTCACCACGTTTGAGGATGTGCGTGGCAGCTCTTCTTCCATATGTCAAGTCCCTTCTTCATTGACCACTCTATAGACCACAAGTTACTGAGAGCCGTCCATCCACACTCAACACATCAACTGGTTAGTTCTCTGTTTTATCAACTACCTAATATTTTAAATTTTATTGTCATTTCTCATTTGATTACTGGTATTTTAGTAGGCTATGTACTATTTTCGTCATTGTTCTTGAGAATTATAATTTTGGTCATGCAAGCTCCATATTGTGTAGCTAGTAAAAAAACGCTGAAAATTATTACACAAAGATTTATTATTTTTGTATAGATCACTCGCCTGCAAAGATCACCGATTTGCCTTGTGTCACTACCTCCAGCCATATTTTTGCTCCACAATCAAGTTTATTTTGAATAAATTAACGCTTCCCACTCATTCCAAGAAATAAGGTGTTGTGGATGACTTCATTAGGAAAGTTGATTGCCGGTTGCTAAGAATGCAAAACTGAGTACAATCGCAACAAAACTGAAGAACAACAATCGCACTTTGTTCGCTCTTTTGCGATTCACACTCGTGTTTCTGATTTATCGTAAGACCAACCCTAAAGTTCTCATAGGAATTCAATTCAATTCAATATTTTGTTATTGTTATCATACGATAAGGACAGAACAATCGTCAAAATTTAGTAGGTTATAATCTAAAATTTAAGGTGTATATCATGAAGTAAATAAAACGCATTTAACACAGTGAAAAAATGAAAAGACGTGAAGCAGGAACATATCGATACCTTAAAGCACAAAGCAGATATGTCCAAAAACGGAGTTTTGAGAAAAACGCAAAAGAAATTATCACCAATGCACAATTCCTAAAATAATGGCTTATTACACTAAACTCTTTAATTTCCTCAATAAATTTTCAAGCTATTATGGTCAAGAAAACTCAATAATAGTTTTGTTGAATTTGAGTTTTTCTGAAATTAAAAAAAAATAAAAAATGTGGAAGGTGGATGGACATAGCTCCTTTGTGCTTTAAGGTATCGATATGTGGATTAGGAACTTCTGTGATCGGTCTGTCTAGGAACTAAGGCATGTGTGGAACGCCACCGCGCCGGCCGGGGCGTCCCGACCGGCCCGGACCCACCCAACATGGCGGCTCCCGGGGCTACCAATCCATTTCTGGAGAGGCAGCCCTGACGAACAGCGCGGTCTACCATAGAGACCACCCATCCCCAGGAAGAACCAAGGGGGCCGCCCCCAGGCCAACCAACTCCCAAAAGCATTTATCACAGCGCCTACACACACACACCACACACACACACACACACACACACACACAGAGACACACACACAAACACAATAACAGTCATTCCCAATATCACAGACGATGTATAAAAATCACAGTCGGTCTAATGTCACGGGTTGATTATAACTAGATAACTTAACATTGAATAATAAAAATTTTAGCAAGCGAGAGTAGGTACTAGGTATATTCCTCTGCTGCTCGAAAATAAATGAGAATAATAATAATATTTTGAATAAATAACAGTTAAAACGTAACATGATAATATTTTCCACTGTCAGTACATAATATGAGAGTTCATAGAAGAAAAGTCCCTTATGTGGTAAATTTCATGTTTTATCAGCTCACATTTCAGCACCCTCTTGAAATTTTTAAAAGGTAGGTGTCTTGTTACTTTATTGAGGCGATTGAACGATCGACACCTAATCTGAAGGGGGTTTGAGACCATGGATGATTTGAGCCTTGCCTGAGGGGGGCGTAGGTTGATTCTGATTTTGTTAAATGGTCATGCTTTGATGATCCGGTTGGAATGTCGTTCAAGTTGAACTTGACCAGCAGCAGGCAATGGAGGATGTACACAGAATGGAGCGTCAGGGTCCCAAGTGCCTTAAAATGGCCAAGGCAGCTTTCATTCCATCCCAGCCTGCGCTTAGCACGAACAGCCCTCTTCTGTTGCACGACAATGTCCTCGGCATGACTGGAATTTCCCCACAAAACCTCGCAGTATGAGAGTCGGCTAGCAAAACATGCGTGGTAGAACATGAGTAGTACCTCAGGGGACACGAGTTAGCTATTCTGCGAAACATAAAATTACAGGAAAATTTAAAAAATTTTTTTTTTTTTTAATTTTAGCACATACTTTTTGACCTTTAGAAGTGGCTGACATCAACCAAAAGCTTCGGGGTACCCCAAATGAAGCCCATATAACAAATTTAATCAAAGTCGGTCCATGGTAACTAAGGAAAGTGCCTCGAGCGGTGGACGGACGGCCAAATTTTTATTCGATTTTCGGGTTCTTAAGTGCCTTGAAATGTAAACCAACAATTTGGGGGGGGGGGGGGGTAAAAATGCGCATTTCGTGCGCATGCGTAAATGTAAATTCTTTTGAACTGCGATTGATCAGTTCCTAATTGTCCAAAATCGCCCAAATTTTGTGGTTTTTTGGTTTTAGCTCCAGGACGATTGCCTATAAATTGCACTGGATTATCGTCAGTAAGCGCCACGACTACAGAAATTACGGGAAAACATATATTTCCTTCCTCCGGGCAAAACTACACGAAAAGGCATCTGATTTTGATGACTTTTCAGATATCACTCGAATCAGTCTCTAAATGACTCCCATATGAATATCATCCCTCCATACCAAAAGTACGCGAGCAAACATCAGTAAGAAACTTGATTTTACTAACTTGTTGTTAGAAGTTGGTTCCAGAATTAATGGTAGCTTGTAAATCAGTTTAAATAGCAATTCCGAAAAATCTACTCAAATGATTTCCGATTATTGTAAAGTATTCTCAATCGTGTTGTTGTTTCTAAACGTGTGAAATCAGCAACTTGATCGTGAATTTATTGTTTCACTTCAAAGGTACTACTTAGTAGTGCTCTGATCAACACAATCGAACCAACAGATTCTATTTTGTTCATGTTATTCTTTGTGAGGAACTTGAATTGTAACGTCACCAGTTACATATAGGCTTGCTTAAGACTTCACTATCAGGTTAACTGTATTTTCGGAGCTTAGTGAAGCTTTCATCGTTTTCCAATATTATTTTCGTCTCTTCTAACATTTGACAACTTCTGGATCCTCCAAATGAGTTGAGTTTATCTTCAATCACTCAATTATGAAAAGAGGTCCCCCAGTTTCAGACACCAAAAAATCTAATGGCCGAGAGGGCTAGTAACAGTCACGTTGTTCCTTTCTCATTATTGAATTTGTAGAAATATTCAAATCAATGGAAAACATTTTCTGAATGGGGAAAAAATTGAAAAAATGAAAATGGCTTGCTGGACTAGTTTTTGGGAATAGTACGGATAATACCTACTAGTTGAAATTTGGAATTAGTTGAAAATGAAAAACGACGAGAACAGCGAAAAGAGCATAGTTCAAACACCCCCAGCATGCCCTCATTTCGAAATTCTACAATGGAAAATCATATTTGAAAACACACACCTTCTCTAGATAACGAGCTAGCGGAGATATCAAATGATTGTACCTTAATTACTTACCTGATTTCGTGGTGGCTGTTTATAACCACCCACTGTTGCCTGCAGTAATATTAACTGGCACCCACTGTTGCCTGCAGTAATATTAACTGGCTCATGAAATTCACACTGATGACACTAGAAGGCTACACCGTACTCATGGACCACAGCAACATCAGTTTTATCCGCCAAAAATCTTATTATTTCGGTCTAGAAGTGAGATAGTTACTTGACCCTTTTCTGTCACTGGTGCCCTTACCCTACTACCCATCCAACTTGGCAGATGTTTTTCTATTCACTTTATACTTTTTGTTGTTTAATTTAGGATTTTTCCTTTCCTTCAACTTTTTCCCATCTAAATTAATTTTTTTCTTTTGATATAAATTTTTTTCTATCACCTACTTTTAGAATTATTTTTGACACGTTTCAACCAAATAATCGACTGTATGAAACGATGTAGATTTGTAGATGTCTTCCGTATGCACATAGCCAGGAAAACTTCTCAATGTACAGATCCTTCCTTGTATTACTTAATCGTGTTGCACGTTTATCAATCTGTGTTATTGCTGCCAGTGGACTTGTGGACACATTGTAATTAGTTGGCCCAAGAAACCTAAGTCAATGCGGTGATACCCCTTCGTTATTTAATTCATAATTTTAATCATGAGTTTGACAGTGATCAATCATTGTAGAAATTATGTTGAGATACGCAGGTTTGAATGCAGGTGCCTTCATCTACCTTCCAAACTCACATTTGAACTCTTATCATCTTACTAGCCAGGTTTGTCTACTCGGGGCCTTCGTAAAACCGGTTTAGGTTCTTCTGTTTGTAGAATATCAATGAAGTTTTTGTCTTGAAAGAAGAACAGAAAGTTTTGTTGTTTCCTCTCCTTAACTAATAATTCATCTCAGAAAATGTGCATCACACCTGCCTATGCCTATTCACATTCAGAGCCACACTACTCCGGCTACACCACTTCCCATACTACTCCACCGGCCACACTACATCCCCTACTAGGTATGTAGATATGAAAAGTATCAATAAATATTAATACTCTCGACGTTACGAAAATTTGTTTTGAGTATCGAACCAATACGTAGGTACTTTTTCGAGATTAAAATCTGTAATTACTGAAAACCTGAGTATTTCTGGGCTCTACACATCTTTTAGCAGCTTAAAGAATCCATACCTATCTACCCTTCTGATTCATTGTCCCAATTTTTTGTCACAAAACATGTTAACAACTCCTGTGTTTAAAGACTAAGAATACAGAGTTAATATCAGTATAGATAGAAAAATATCTACATGATCAAATTTCAAACAGTATAACTTTGTGGAGGTCAAATAGGTATTTTGGAAAATTATTTTACAACGAAGCTACATTAGTTTTTCACAGAAGCAGTGAGCTATGTACTTAGGTACTTGAAATTTAGGCGAAATTTCTTCCTTATCGTGCAGGTTGTCCCTAAACCAATCGACAATACGTTCAGGTATCGATTCTTCAACTAATTCATCATTGAAATGGTCATAACTCCCTCATCTTCCCAGGAAATAGCGTTAAATTTCCCGTATGATGAGCTCTTGACCAGTTCAGAAAAATATTTACCTACACCAGGATAGTTTTTCTATCCCTAACTTGAAAATTTGTCTATTTCGGCTTTTTTCCAAAATATTTTGGTTTAATATGTTCAATAATGAACCTTTTCAATGGAGCAGGAAAAAATGGAACGCCCCTCAAAATTTGATCTTTCAAAATAGGTACCTAAGTAGAATCCGCGAATCAGTTCCTATGAACTGATTTTGATCGTTTTAGTATAGTATAGGATCCATTTTGAGTTTAGTTGTAAAAATTCATATTTTTGGCTAAGGGATGAAAAGTGGGGGAAAACATTTTCAAATCGCCCTAGCTCGAAAATTTGCGATATACAGACATTGTACTTTCATTCATTCAAAATAGCGACGATTTTAAAGAATTTGTTGACTCCGCCCAGAGCTTCGTGGGACCAACCGTTTGCCTAAAGAGAATAATTCATTAAACTATTGAATGTTGATGACTTTTTTCATAAATTCTAGATTGTCTTTAATTTCTTGAAATAAATGATACCATCCAGCCCCTGGTCCCTAGAAGATAGTTGACAGTTCTCTCGTCTCAGTTACTCAGTGTTGGACGAAAGATGGGTCAGTACAGTAACACGAGTGTGAATTCCACCTGATAAAACACGATCTTTTCCCGTTTGTTCGAAATTTCACTCACTTGTGCTTCCTTAACAACCAGTGATCAAGTCCGTTGAAGGTACCCTCTACTTCGGGATAACAATGTTTACCTTAAAGAACTTGCTGTCAAAATATACTTGATTTTTAGCACTGCTCGATATGGTTGGTGGATACGATTAGTAGAAAAGCCGTGTTCTCAGACGGGTGATCTTTACAGAAAAATAATAAACCATTGTGTAATAGTTTGCAGCGTTTTTCCTAATAAAACGCTGTTTTCTTCAGAGACCCTGAAGAACGATAAAACATATAAAGATACCCCATTTTTTTAGGTTTACTATGAAGTTGAGGGAGAAAATAAAAACGTGTTATTTCAGCAAAAATTGACGGCTTTTCCACCATTTGAAGATGAAATGGGATTCATTTGAAGCGGGATTAAATAAGTGCTAAAAGAGAAAAGTTGTTGCAAATTAGTTGTTAAATCGATTTTCCTGAAGTATTGTTGATAAGTTTCGGAACACCCTCTATAACTGCTAGTTGTGTGTAATACTCACAAGAACCAACTTCTCATGACCTTCCAAATGAGGTATTTCAGTCAATTTTTTAAAATTTTTTTTTTTCAAAAGAGTATGGCTCAGGAATAACGGTAATCGGGTCTGTTCGTCGAGAAAATGTTTTTAAAAAATCAGAGAAGCTAAGGAAAGTTGAAGATTTGAATGGTGTGACGTAGCTAGCCAACTGTCTTTGAGAAAGTATCCATGCAAAGAAACCCTTGGAGGACCTCTTGGATACTACAAAATACTACTCACACACATGCGTGGCGTAGTGTGTGTGCATTTATGGCGGCCCGCCTTTTTTTCAAACGTGTGATCTCTTAATTAATTTTTGTACCACATGTTATGGTATCATTGGGCTTAAAGTTGGAGTATACAGGTTTTCAAGGGTGCTGAATCCAAATTTGAGGTCAAAAACCTGAATTTCTGACCCACCGAAATACCCCATTGGATCAAAAGCGGACGAATACACCGAGAGAAATATACAAAATAGAATTTGTTGTGCTTGCGTGAATGAAAACTTACTCTACTGTAGTTGCGAAGGCGATGCAATTTATAGGCGTCTATTTAACTTGATGATAACACACTTAATGATTGACTATTTCATTGAAATTGGATACTTGGTTACTTGGTATAGTTTTGCCCGTGACTAGGAATTTGATGCTTTTCTGCCCAAAGGCGTCTCCTATGCCAAATGCAATGAAACTTACAGGCAATCGTGTTGGACCTAACTCCAAAACTGTCCAATTTGGTGTGATTTCGGACTATCAGGAATAATGAATAATGTGAAGGAAATCAGGTAGTACACGCTTTGGTCAGTGTGAACTAACAGGGGACTTCCAGGGGGTTATCCACACATCTACGATTTCTATTAATATCGTTCAATATTTTTGAATGGTCTTGTCTGAAAAATTTGTATTTCTTTGGACAAGTAGATCGAAAGATTGTTCGAAAATCTCTTTCTCTCCGTTTTTGTTTTTTTGGAGGACGCTTTTTTTTTGACCTACACGAATATTTCTTATCTTACTTCAAAGGTTGGTAAGCAAAAAAAATAAAATAAAATTTTGTTTTGGGGCTATCTTTGGCCACTATATAATTATGAAGGTACTAAATTAAATAACAAAACTGTGTCACATATAATTGTTAAAATCATTAAAACCCCTTTTCTTTCTTGACTAGACACTTTTATCTTCGTCCGCCATTTCACTATTCATAGCCCTAATTTGAGTTCATACTAGATAGATAAGGTTTGCCTCTGTATACATTTATTTTAGTTGTTGGGTGCAGTTTCGCTTCTTCCCTTACCAAAATAAAATCGAACACTATCATTTTTGAGGTCGAAAACCCCACGATACGGCTACTATCTAACAATGTCTACACCAACGTTAAAAAATAATATAATGGTGGAAATATTCCGAGTACTCGTGTCACTCGATTTTGATGGATTAGAGGCGAACTCGTGGTATTTAATGATAATCAAATTCACTGATAATCAAATTGTATTGTCTCTTCTTCGAAAGACCTTGGTATTAGGGTCATTCTCAAACTACGCGCAATTATGGTGGAGTATGTCGACTCCCATACCAGTTTTTCTCTCGTTTTTTTTTTTTCATAAATATTTCGTCCTTTACTGGAACAATTTGAAAAAGTTTTGAGTTCACCTCTATTTGCACTTTACAAAAAATATTTAAACCCCAAATTTGTAACCCCCGTGGCATCAAACTTTCAAGTTTTCAACAAGTTTAGTATCCAGTTGGGAATATCCAGTCGCCCCTCGATTCAGAAAACCTCTTTTGTTCTGTACTTAGGAATGGCTTCAGAGTTGTTAAAAACGCAGCAAATTATTACACAAAGGTTTATTTATTATTATTATTTTTTTTTTTATTTATTTTTTTTTTTTGTACATCATTTGCCGTTGTCACTACCTACCAACCTTATTATCGCTTCACAATCAAGTTTATTTTGACGAAATAAACGCTTCGCACTCAATGGGGTGTGCGCCTTCAAACAAAAATCCGGGAAAGAACACATGGATCATGTTCTTAGGAACCCTCTGATTCAGAAAAGCCAGAGAAAACAACCTACAATGTTTTCTAGAATTGGGATTGCATTCAGAAAATTCGGCAGTTAAACCTTCCCGCCCAACCGATAATCTCGTCATCAAGAAAGAGTCGGGGAGTTGGAGATGGTCAAACGACCGCTAGGAGCGGTAAAAGCACGCACCAGCCAGTGTGGGATTTTGGTGTTTTGAAGTTGGTCCGATTGTCACACCAACGATGATTCACGATTCCCGTTACCAGTGTTTACATTTTGTGTTCATTCATTCTTGACTTTTCTGTGTGGTCTTCTCCTTCAATCTACATTATATTGGACAGTCGAAAGAAAGTGGAAGATGGTTTTTCACAAGGAACTAGTGAGAACATACCGTTTATCGATGTAGAGATGTTACACGAGTTCTACATGGACAACCCGGATTTTAGAACGAGTGAATCGAGTGGAGAAAAAAACAGAAGGTAAGTTTTGAATTTAAACGACCATCAAGTTTGCTTGCTATTATATTGACGAACAATTATTGTTCGTACTAACTAAATTTCGATGACACGATGGTCAGTAACACCATCATAATGGTAGTTTTTGACATTTTATGTCTTTACTATGGCACATAAATGAAAAATCGTCACATTACGCGTTACGCGGAAATTTCGGATGATTTTCACGTACAACCAATCGTTCTTAGGGAAAACTAACTTCCTCATTTTCCAACCCACAAAAATCGTTCACCACTCATTGGAAAGCTCTCAATTTATTAAACATGGTTCATGGTCCCTAATATGAATGTGGGAACGGAAATGTACTGTATGCATGTACGGAATGTACGGAAATGTACTGAATGTACCTGTACGGAAAGGTGAATTATGCTAAGACATAAAATGTCTCTCGTGGTTGCGTACTTGTACGAAAGCTGTACCTATCCACCGTTTGTTTATACAGGGTGTAAACGTTAAGGGAGCACCATCGGCTAGGGATCGATTTTACAACTTATCTCCAATAAAAAATGTCTCGTTGCAATTTTTGTTTGAGGCTTTTTTCGTGTTTTCTACCTTGTTCACTATAACGGTCATAGCTCCGTTAATTGATTAAATAAATTCAAATTTGATTATACCTTTATAGAGAACATTAAATTTCCTGTGACAATAGTACAAGTCAATTTGGTAAAGAGATTTAAATGTAAAAAAATAAGCCCAAAGGCAAAAATTAGTAAGTTATTGAAAATGTTTAGTTTTTTCAATCGTTTGCTAGCCCAACTTTTAGGACTGCTGCAGGCAAAAAAACGTGCATTCAGCTGGGCTAGCAAACGATAGAAAAAACTGAAAATTTTCAATAATTTACAAATTTTTGTCTTTGGTCTTATTTTTTTTCATGTCAATTTATACCTCTTTACAGAAAATTGAACTTGTACTATTATGACAGGAAATTTAATGCTCTTTCCAATGGTATAATCAAATTTGAATTTACTTAATCAATGGGGGTGCGTCTTGATTGTTTTTTAGATTTTTAATCGAAAGTAGACTACATCCTGAGAATTTTGGCACCAACCGCGACCTTCAAGCATGTGTAAATCTTTTCCTATGAATTTTTAAAGTTTCGACCGTTTATGACGTCACGCGCCCCTCTCGCCTGGGCGGGACCCCCCGCCCACTGTGACGTCATAAACGGTCGAAACTTTAAAAATTCATAAGAAAAGATTTACACACGCTAGAAGGTCGCGGTTGATACCAAAATTCTCAGAATGAGGTCTACCTTGGATTAAAAATAACAATAAACAGCTTTTCCGACCCAGGCGCACACCCTATTAACGGAACTATGACAGTTTTAGTGAACAAGGCGAACACGAAAAAAATCTTAAAAGTGAAATAACTCAAAAGCGAAGCCTCTAGGAAAAAAACCTAAGAGACAATTTTAGTTAGAAATTAGTTGTAAAATCGATCCTTAGTCGATGGTGCGCTCTTAACGTTTACACCCTGTATATGATCAAACTGTCAAATTAAAAATAAATCTTCCTGAAATGAATAGAAACACTGAGCCGTGGTTATCTTTTGGATCTATTTGGCCAAGTAAGCTGATAAAAATATCTGTGTAGAGGACCACACCACTCCAACATTCCCATGTTGCATGTTGGGAATGGAGCTAAAAGTAATGTGAAACTTTGTTATTAAACTATTCATAGCACAAGGCACGCCTTTTCTTTAACCTACATCAGTGTACTTGAAGTGAATCTATTTGATCTATTGCAGAGCGATGAGACTATGCAGGCGAAGCTGTAGGCTATGTCATGCTCCGCTGTGAGGGTGCAAGATGCCTTGTAAAGGCGAAAGTGACCCCTGAACACCGTGTTCTATCTGAAGCGTATGATGTAGAAGTGATCGTCAATGAAACTTCCTGTGCAATAATCAGTTGCAAGTGTTTTGATTGAGCCGCCTCTGAGGGTAAGTAATATTACTTAGTTTTATCCGACAAAATGCCTTGACTTTTTTTTAGATGTTTAATCGAAAGTAGACTATAGCCTGAGAATTTTGGCACCAACCGCGACCTTCTAGCGTGAGTAGATCTGTTTCTATGATTTTTCAAAGTTTCGACCGTTTATGACGTCACGCGCCCCTCTCGCCTGGGCGGGACCCCCAGCCCACTGTGACGTAATAAACGGTCGAAACTTTAAAAATTCATAGGAAAAGATTTACACACGCTAGAAGGTCGCGGTTGGTCCCAAAATCCTCAGAATGAGGTCTACCTTAGATTAAAAATAACAATAAACAGTTTTTCCTACCCAGGTGCACACCCTATTTGTAAGGAAAATGGCGTTGTCGATATTCGTTGGTCTCAAACGCGTATATTGACCTTTTAAATGAGAGGAGAAAGAAAACTGGGGTTGTTCACGACCGTTGTGATGTCCTAAGTTCTGTAAGCGTTCAAATCATAGAACAACAGCGTCCTTCCTTGTGACAGTAGATTCTGTACCAGTTTGGCTCAAACTCATATTATAATACCATCACTAATTGCTTTTTACTTTCAAACTGCTGCAATAAATTAGTACACAACTTTCGATTGAGCATCCATTTGCAAAGACTACAACGACCTTCGTTTGAAGTCATAATCGCTTTCAGAATAAATCAGCAGGCACCATTGGATGAAATCCAACCATTAATTTATTAATATCGAAATGACTGGGTGGTTTATAAAAACTAAACGATAGGCCATGGTGGATGATAAATAATACATTTTTATTCTTTATCTATGGAAAGTCAAATAGGTACCTAATTCCAAAACTCTTAATAATATCAAAAATGTCGAGGAAAAAAAATCTAGGTGATGTTTTATAATTTTTAGGGAATTGAGGACGTTTTGAAAAATTCCCTAGTTTTCCGTTCTCTCGAATCTGAAATTTTTTAGATCATTACAAAATTACAAAAATAAACAATGCTGTAAACCTCATCAAAATCTTCTGGTTAGGTATATTGGGAAAACTGTTGAGGCTGTTTTGTTTTGTAACCTGTTGGCTAGATAGGTTGGGATAAACAATAATGGAGGTCGGTTTTTTTTTCTTCAACTTATTGGTCTTCAATAGTACCTCATCGTATCCTTGACAAAAAATAGTGAATTTTGGGGTTCCTAACTCATGAACGCAGTAGGTATTTACAAATTTATCAGCTCTTGACGCTTCATCAACTGATAAACAGAGTAAACAATTTTAATGGGATTTGTTTTTTACTATTTTGTTTTAGTATTTTTCTAGTACTATGATCACTAACGTATTTATTACATAGATTTTTATTTTGAATTTTCCAGGTGGATGTAAACACGGTCTAGCACTGTTGCCGTTCCTCGTGCAGAAAAGCTGTGCTCCTTCAGTGACTCACACAGAATTTGTAATATATATATATTTGTAATATATGATTGTAAAATGTATTGACTTTATTTCTAATTAAAAGTTTTTATAAGTAGCAAATACTAACTTTTGATCACATGATTTACTACCTTGGATTCTTTTTCTACGAACTTTTTCTTAATTGTAGCATGTGAATGGCCTCTTGTAGATATCTACCTACAGATGTCATGTACGCTAGGAAGAGTTAACTTTAGTTGTTGAAGAAGTTTTTTCAAGTTTTTCACTTAGGTCTGCTAATGCATTGGGGTCTTTTGTATACTCCTTACTACCTGTGGTAGATATTAACGGTTTTCAGGTACAACCGTATGCATTGGGTCCTTTTGTGTAATCCTTACTATTTGAGGTAAAAATTAACGGTTTCGTTCCATCACTGACAATGGTCTTGTATGTGGGGACTGTTAGTTCAACACTCGGGTCAGTTTTATAGATAAGCTTTCCAAATGATCTACTAATGCCATACAGTTGAATGAAATAGGTAGTTGTTGGTCACACGATGAATAGGCGTGTTGTTATTCGTTTCTTCAAGTCTCCAGTATTGGGTATGTTGGCATTAGGTCAACAATCAGGTCAGTTTTTTAGATAAGCCTTCCAAATTATCCATTAATTGCACATCACAAAGTAATCTGAAGAATGTGGCTGTTAGTCACACAATGCAAGGTGTAGATATAGTATCTACCAAGTAGGTTTGTAGGTATGTGAGTAGTTGATTCTAAACTGTGACGCATATTGAGAAGTTCCTCCCCTACCTTTTCAGTTTAATTCTAGAAATCGCAATTGGGGAATCACTTGAGGAATAGAGTGGGAGTCACCATGAAGGATATGTGAGAGGGGTGCTTGTTCGTTGGAGTTGAGATGCCTACTAATTGATCCACAATAGTTCTATATTTCTCCTTATTGATTCCGATAATTATGTTGTTCAACTACCTACTTTTAATTATTAGTTCCCTAATGCACCTATTATCGTCTGGATTAACACGTACCTAAACAGGGTGTCTACAGTCAAGATGGGCATAACTTCGGGGTTCAATTTTACACAATATTTCCAACAAAAAATGTCTTTATTGAGTAGAAATGTGTTACTTTATGCTCACTACCATATCTACGAAATTGAATAAACGTTTACTTCAAATGTCAATATAATAAATTATGCAAAAGTCAGTACATGTGCCTGTAGTACTCACGATACAGAGATAACAGGTAACAAGAGACTGGTAACTCATGTTCATAGGCGATTACAAATAAGATTCGTTGTCACATTTCATTTCTATGTCCTTATTATAGGGTCTTGTAGGTTAACAATGGTTGCAGCCACGACAATGCAGTGGTCAACAAGCCGAACCAGTTGCCTATCAATCCTTGCATGGGGCCCAAGGAAATGGAATTCCCTTATTCGTGATATAAGGCGTTCTATGTGAATTCGAGTAGCGGCTATGCGTCTTCGAAGTGATTCTGAAAAACCATAAAACTCGTGTTAATATAATAATTATCTTTAATTATTTTTTAAATCTTACAAAAAAAGGTTCCTAATGGTTTACTTTTGGCTGGATTCGATCAATTATTTGCTCATTGGAATGAGTAACCTACATTGCTTGGAATCTCAAATTATTGTACATCAACTTGTCATATTAGCTTCACACACTTAGAATTGAGAACACGAGAAAGAAACCACAATCTTCAATCCACTCATCTCATTTCAGTTCAGGCCGCTGTTGTATCCTTGCTATAGTTATGACATTATTATACCAATACCAGGTCTCCCCCCGAATCCTGTTTTCTCTTCAACATTTCTCTCAAACACCAGCTGCGGCAATGAGCTTTGTCTTGTCACCATGGAGTAGGTGATTAAGGTATGATTCAAAACATTGCTGTAGGGGACTAGTAATTTTAAGTTATGGGAATTAAAAAACCTTGGTGAGGGCTTCTCAAGAAGGTGCAACCCAACACTGGTTCAACTAACCAAAAACGTAATGTTGAAATTGTTGCGAACAGCTCATTACTAAATGAACTTGGCCGAAACAACATAACCAAAAGACACATGAATGAATTAATTGCATACCATCAGTTGATTGGGAGACGTCTTTCATTTCGTCAGGATCAGTAGTACTAAAAAGAAGTTGTTTACGTCTCACATTGGAGGTTGAAGGCTGCTCTCTCTTACAACTTCTTCGGGTTTTTTGAAGTGATTCTGAAAAACCATAAAATCCGTGTTAATTGAATAATTATCTTCAATTATTTTTTGAATCTTAAGAAAAATGCAGCAAATTATTACACAATGGTTTATTATTTTTCTATACAGATCACTAGTCTGCAAAGAACATGGCTTTGCCACTGTTACAATCAACCAACTAAAGAAAAACATCGATCGCATTTTGGTCGACTAAAATTTGAACGGAGATTAGGCCTCTTTTGCGATTCACACTCGTGTTTCTGATTTATCGTAAGTACAACCCTTAAGTTCTCGTAGGGAACGAACGGTTTGTCCTACAGGGCTCCGCGTGGTCTCTAAAAATTCAATAAAATCTTAAATTGATAGAAAACCAATACCTTTATATCAAATTTTTTTTGAGTTAGGGCATTTTCAAAATTTCAACCCTTACAAGTGACCTACTTCAACCAAAAGCTTCGGGACACAACTAGACCCCAAATGGAGCCTACATACCAAATTTAATCAAAATCGGTCAATGCTAAGTGGGGAAAGTACGGCGGACGGACGGCCAAAGTTTTATTCGATTTTTGGATTCTACCGTACCTTGAAACGTAAACCAACAAATTTTGAGGGGGGGTTAAAATTTTTTCTCTTGGTCGACTCCAAAGGTTCACTATTGAAAATAATGCACCAAAAGGTTCTTAATGGTTTCCTATTGGCAGGCTTCAACCAATTATTGGCTCATTGGAATGAGTAGCCTACATTGCTTGGAATCTCAAATTATTGTACATCAACTTGTCATATTAGTTTCACACACTTAGAATTGAGAACACGAGAATAAATGACAATCCACTCACTCATCACTTCGATTTTCCTCTTTTCGGCTGAGTCACTGAGTTGCCTGGGCACAGCTATTCTCTTCCTGGGTGAACAAATGGGTAACTTCTTCTGGCTTCAGCTGCACTTTACATCCTACCATCTCGTAAAACTGCCAATTGGTAGAATCATTCTCAAGCTAGAAACAAAAAAAATAATCATAATAATAATAAATAAATGATTGAATAAAACAAGGTTTTGAGACATACCTATCGTTACAGTAACTGATTTTTGACATATAGGAACATAACGATGAGTACTTAGTTACTGTCCAGGCTAAATGATTTGTATAAAACACATTAATAGTACTCATAAACATTATAATAATTATTGATGTTAGGTTTACTGGTCTAATGGTTCTGAGAATAAAGGAGCCCAGATAAAAGCTCAGTTAACACTGTAAATTTTGTCAGCATAAAAATGTACCTACTACTACCAACCAAATGAAATCTATATCGAAAATATTCTAAAGCACCACAAGGACGTCGATATACATGTACCTAAACAATATCATAAATATAACCGAACTGAACAAGAGTAATGAGGAAAGTGATAACCCCTTTTCCCTCAACACTAGCGGTCACACATGTACACACGTCATGATTAACTAGACGGTTCACCAGTTCATTTATTACTGTAACTGAATTTGGTTAAATTGAAGAAACAGTGCAGTCCTAGTAGGTTTAGGAACGTGAGCAACGATTGAAAGGAAAAGATTTTTGACGAACAAAATGTGTAACGAAGTTTTGTTACAACTACCGTAGGCACTTACTTACCCACGTACTGCATTGAGACCTCGGGGGAATCAACACCAATCAATGCCACATTTTTTAGATAGAATACACTTCAATAAAGTAAATTGTAAATAACATTAGGTACTCACGTCAAAATGAAGTTCACAGCAGTATAAATGAGAAGATACCAATTTTGTGATCGATGCTGCATCGAACCAACTTCGATGTCTTCGAACTTTTTGAAGGGGCACTGAAAGCATTACTAATTCCGCATCGGACGAACCACTACAACCCGGAATGAAACACTTCTTTACTTTATCACTTCCGTAAATTTTCTTTTCGCTGCTCATAGTAAAATATTTGAGAGAAGTGAAACAACAAACAACTTGTTTGAAACAAATACGAAAACGGAGCAATATGATCGGTTGAGGGGGGGGGGGGGTGAAGGGAAGCCTTCCTCGCGGTTATGACGGGGGAGAAATGGGTGGGCGTACGGTAATTGACGGGAATTTTTGGTTGAGATGGATTTTCGCGATGTTGGCTATCGCGCGACAGCCAGCCAATCACATTCCCGACCGATTTTGTCGTGGCGTTTCCCGGGTTTTATGAACTGATAATTTTCATTACCACCTGTAATTTTTTGGGGGCTCTATTTTCGTGTAGGAACCAAATTTTGTTTCTTTTCAAGACATTTTCTTTGAGAAAAAAAAATAAAAAAAATAGGGGCGCACACCCCATTCGAAGAAATAGGGAG
>CM019180.2:36241001-36265178 GCA_009739505.2 Apolygus lucorum
TATTGGAAGAACGATTTGATGCTTCTGCAATATCATGGTTGACAAACAAGATGACTAAATTCTAACCACATGTTTTGAAAAGTTTCCCAAAAATATATTGAGTTGATGTTCGGAATTCGCTGCGTATACTCTGTGTATAATTCTATTTATATTAGGTTAGGTCCCTTTAGCTTCAGAGTTCTAAATTCCGAATATTATGAATAGCTTCAAGATCGAGTGTCTCAGTAAGGACAATTATGACACGTGGAAATTACAGATGGAGGCAATTCTTGTGAAGAATGATGTGATAGGGTTCGTAGACGGAACAAACCTATGTCCGGTCATTTTAGCAGATCGTCCCGAACAGAAGCCGCAAAAGCAGCATGGTGTAAAGCCGACCGAAAAGCAAAATCGGACTTGATTCTGGCCATTTCACCAAGCGAGTTGAAGCAGGTGAAAGACTGCAATACCTCTCGAGAATTGTGGACGAAGTTGGAGTCCATTTACCAATCGAAAGGACCTGCTCGGAAAGCAACATTGTTGAAACAATTAATGCTACATAAACTGAGAGAAGGAGAAGATGTGAAGGATCATCTTGATAAGTTCTTCGACGCCGTAGATAAGCTTCGAAATATGGAAGTAGACATCAACCAGGACCTACTCGCCATTATGTTGCTGTACAGTCTACCAGAAAGTTTCGAAAACTTCAGATGCGCGATCGAAACTCGCGACGATCTTCCAACTCCTGAAACTCTCAAGATAAAGATTATCGAGCAGATTGAATCTCGAAGAGAAAAGTATGGTGCAGACACTAATGCGATGATTGCGAAAAAGAAATTTCTGAACATGAAAAAAGGCAAACAGTCTATCGATGAAGATAAATGTGAAAAACCGTTTCCCTACAAGTGTAATTCATGTGGTAAAAAGGGGCATAAAGCTGCTGAATGCCGAAAGAAGAAACAATCCCAATCCGTGAATAACAGTACGGAGAATAACATGTTGATGACTGAAACAGCATTGAACGTTTCAAATTCAACGAAATGGTGCCTTGACAGTGGATGCAGTTCGCACATGTGTAGCGATGGTGGAAGATTTGTAACACTTGAAACTGCAGGTTGCAGTAGAGTGAACCTCGCTAACACGTCCTCGTCAGGTGTATCAGGAAAAGGCATTGTGAAGTTGAAAGTATCAAATGCAGATGAAGACAGAATAGTAAATCTCAATGAAACCCTGCATGTTCCAGACTTGAGATCCAATTTACTCTCAGTCAGTAAAATAACAGACAAAGGATATACAGTAATTTTCACAAAAACGTCTGGAGAAGTTCTGGATAAAGACGGAAATATTTCTCTAGTTGCAAAACGAATGAATGATCTATATTTCGTGGAGGAAAGGTCATCTATTGAAGCAAAAACCATAGAAGAGACGAAAGCCAAGTCAAAACTTGAACTATGGCATCAACGATTTGGACACTTGAATCAAGTGGATCTAAAAGCATTGGAAAACAAGAATAGGGCATTAGGATTGAAATTGAAAAGAAATGAGAAGTTGACAGATTGTACTGTATGTGTGCAAGGAAAGATGTCACAAAAACCTTTTCCAAAGAAATCCAATCGCACAACTGAAATCTTGGACATCATCCATACCGATTTGTGTGGACCAATGCGTGTTCAATCGAAAGGAGGTGCACGATATTTTCTAACCCTGATTGACGACTCTTCTAGATGGTGTGAGGTCAGGTTTCTGAAAAAGAAAAGTGAAGTCCTCGTGGAATTCAAGAAGTTTAAAAGTTTAGTGGAAAATCAAAGGGGAAGAAAGGTCAAATGCATTCAATCGGACAATGGAAAAGAATACTGCAATCGAGAATTCGATGAATATTTGGAGAGCTGTGGTATTACCAGAAGACTGACCGTTCCACATACTCCAGAACAGAACGGGGTAGCAGAAAGGAAGAATCGAAGTTTGGTGGAAACAGCCAGGTGTATGTTGATTCAAGCCAAATTGCCAGCATCCTTTTGGGGAGAAGCGATTTATACTGCGAATCACATTCGAAACAGATGTCCATCATCGAGTATAGATGGAATCACTCCTTTTAAACTGTGGACTGGTAAAATACCTACCGTATCTTATTTTCGAACCTTTGGATGCAAAGCATATTTCTTGAACGAAGAACCTGGAAAAGACAAATTTGCTCCAAAAGCAAAACCTTGTACCTTTATTGGATATTCAGAGCAATCCAAGGCATATCGAATATGGTCACCAGCAGACCAGAAAGTATTTGTTTCAAGGGATGTCAAATTTCTTGAACAGCAAACAGAAGGTGAAGGATTTGAAGAATTTATGTCAAACGAAACGAAAAATATTGAACGGAAAACTGATGTGAAATTTCAGAACTTTATTTCTACAAATCAAAGAATGGAAAGTGGAATAAACCACGAAATTGACGATATTGACGAAGTTCAAAATCAAGACGAAACTGTGTCATCTACCACGAGAACTGTGCGAGGTAGAGGAAGGCCGCGAATCGATCGATCAGGGAATAGAGGAAGACCACGAAAGAAACGAAGTTCAAGTACCAATTCAAGTTCCGGAATCAGTACAAGAACCGAGTAATAGCCCAGAGGTACTTCTAGGACCTGACGAACAAGCAGGAGTCGCAGAACTGACACTGAAACAAGCACTTGCTCAACCAGATGGAATTGGATGGAGAGAAGCATACAAGTCAGAATTGTCGTCAATAATCGAGAACAAAACATTCATCATTGTAGACCGACCAAAGGAACAAAATGTGATCGGATGTCGAGTCGTTCTGAGAGAAAAGCTGAAAGCAGATGGTACAGTTGAAAGAAAGAAAGCCCGATTGGTAGCACAGGGATACAACCAACGTCAAGGGGAAGACTTCAACGAAACTTTTGCTCCAGTTGTTCGAATGAGCTCCATCAGAACGATCATGGCCTTGGCAGTCGAGAATGACATGGAAATTCATCAACTTGATGTAGTCACAGCATTTCTTAACGGTGATCTTTGTGAGAAAATCTACATGAAAATTCCAGATGAATTCGAATCAGTATTGAATGACATCATCAATGATGAGACATTTTCTGACACAATAAGAACAGATGCACAAAAAATGTTGCAAGAATCAAAGAGAGGGAACAAAGTTTGTCTCCTAAACAAAGCTCTTTATGGATTGAAGCAAGCAAGCCGACAGTGGTACCTGAAGTTGACTGAAAACGTCAGGAAGTTAGGGCTGAAACCACTGGAGATGGAACCTTGTGTTTATCATGCAAGACGAGGAAAAGATTTGCTCATATTGGCCATATATGTGGATGATTTATGGTTAGCTTCAACAAACAAGAAGTGGACAGAAAAAATGATGCAATCGTTAATGAAAACGTTTAAAATGAAATATCTTGGCAAAATCAACTACGGACTTGGAATCGAGTTTGTCCAACGCCTCAACGAGGGGAAGTTATTCATGTCGCAACGAAAGTATACGTTGGATATCTTAAAGCGTTTCGGCATGGAAGACAGCAAACCCGTGAAAACTCCTTTGGAAGTTGGGGTGAAACTTCAGAAACCCGAAGAAGTTAGCCAAGAGAATCTTAAAAAGTACCCCTATCAGCGACTCATAGGCTCACTCATGTATCTGGCAGTCAGCACCCGCCCTGATATAGCTTTCGCAGTGAACTCACTCAGTCAGTTTAACAACTGCTACACTGAAGAGCATTGGATGGCAGCCAAAAGAGTGTTGCGCTACCTGAAAGGAACATCGGAGTATGGCATCACGTTTCACAAAACTGGAAAACCGTTAGTGGGTTACGTGGATGCAGATTGGGGGAACTGTGTCATGGATAGACGCTCCTACTCTGGATACATATTCGTGCTAGGAGGAGCAGCTATCACATGGGAAGCTCGAAAGCAGCGCACTGTCGCCTTGTCAAGCGTGGAAGCGGAGTACTTGGCACTTGGAGAAGCAACGAAGGAGGCAATATTCCTACGACAGTTTTTGAGCTCGATGGGAGTCTTAGTTGACAAACCAACTCTCGTGTTCAACGACAACCAAAGCTCTCAACTACTCGTGAAGAATCCTGCCTACCACTCCCGCACAAAACACATCGACATTCGACACCACTTCATCCGGAATTATGTTGAAGAGAAAATCGTCGATTTCAAGTACCTCCCGACAGCCGACATGCCAGCGGATATGTTTACAAAACCGCTAGCTACTAACAAACATAAACTGTTTACCAGTGAGGTTGGAGTTGGTCATAGCAACATGATGGAACAGAAGAACGAATCGAGGGGAAGTATTGGAAGAACGATTTGATGCTTCTGCAATATCATGGTTGACAAACAAGATGACTAAATTCTAACCACATGTTTTGAAAAGTTTCCCAAAAATATATTGAGTTGATGTTCGGAATTCGCTGCGTATACTCTGTGTATAATTCTATTTATATTACAAAATGTTAATTTAAAGATTTGAAATTTGAAGGTTGGTATTTGGTGTGAAATTAAATACTGTTCATCTGCTTATCAAATCCTTCCAAAAATGCTTTGCGAGGAGGATTTTTGTTTGGAAATTTAGTGTCCTAGTTTCATACCCAGCTGACTTAACTTTCTCCCAATCACTTCCAGCCGTCACTCTCAAGAAATCCTCTTCTGTACCTACTTATTACTCTTACTACTTTGTTACTACACTATTCTTATTCTTTACTAGCGCATTACTCATTGAAGCGGCGGGTTTGAGTGGACTGTATATTGTTTTGAATTTAAAATCTATAGGGCTGGTGGGATCGCAAGAAAAAGGTGTCGTTTCAAATTAAACAATGAAGGTGTAGGAGTGAAGGGAATGAGAATGGTATTCACTCGTACCTTTGGGCAGCTCGGGGGCTCCTGGGCGTAGAATCTGGTAGTACAGCTTCCTGGACGACGAAGATGGTGATTTTGATGAAGGAAAAGGTATGTGAAATGGAGAAACCTCGAGGGAAATGAAAGAAATCGCGATATTTATGATTAAACTGGACTGAATGAGCTCAGAACGTTAAAAAAAACTTGATTTGAAAGATATTTAGAGTAAAATTGAGGTAAATTTGCGGTTTTAAGACTGAAAGTTGAAGAATTTTCAGGAGAGATGTTGCAGTTTAACCCTCGGCTACAAGCTAGCGGGGAAATCCCCGCTCATTTATTTTAACACAATTATTAATTTATGATACACTGAAAGGGACGAATTGGTTTTAAAAAGTCATGATATAGGATGAGCTTCAACTCAATACATTTTTTTATTCAACAGGTAGGTAATAAAAATATGAATTTTGAAGTAGGACATACATAAGTAACAAAATTTATATCTATCATAATAATCAAAATTATTATTATGATTATTCAAGAACGAGGAAACATGAGGAAACGTGAAACTATATATCAAGCAAAAAATACAAACGTGTGAAATCATAACAGTAAAAGTAGTATGACTGTAATCATAATCATACGTGTGTATCAAACTTCGCAGTCTGGTTGCATACTGAAGGTAAATAATTGTTAAGGGGATCATTGTTTACTCAGTTAAAGGTCTGAGAAAAGATACCTTGGACAATGGAGGGACAATAGTGAACGGTTCATCATTCTATTTCTGTTTTCCTGAAAATGCGGGCAAATCCCCGCCTAGCGTGTAGCTAAGGGTTAAGAGCGGAGGTAGAAGAAGAGAGAGGCAGGGGGAGCACACAGGTGTTTTCCCCTCAGCAGAGGTGATTGGGGGAAGGGGTGTGGTACCCCCACACCTACAAATTAAGTTGTTCCACTTTTATGGCCGCTAACACTCATAAACTCTCATTAAATAATAAATCGGGGTTTTCTCTTGAACTCGAATAATATCTCATATTTTATTTGAACAGTCATCTTTCAAATCATATTGGCTTAGCGATGGTAATAATATGAATAAAATCACTCGCGATGAGATTGTGGAAAACCATTTTAATAAAAACGGAGTTGAGTAGAACGTTGTCTATTTCTACGAAAATAATGAGTTACAAGTTAAATCGATTTCGACGGTTAGGTTTCATCAGTTAGTTATCACAGTTAGTCATCACGGTTAGTTATTGTTTGTTACTGATGACGACCTAACCGTCGAAATCGATTTAACTTGTAACTCATTATTTTCGTGGAAATAGACGACGTTCTACTCAACTCCGTTTTTATTACGATGGTAATAATAATATTATTAGAGATAATAATAATATTATTAGAGATGATATTATCATCTCTCCGGAATGACCTTGAGATAAGTCGACTCTACGTCTCACTCAGCTGATCTGTCATTCCTGAGTTCATTCCTACCACTTCCAGTCTCTTGAATGAACGGAAGAGGTTAGCTCGATTGCTCTCACAGTTGATCTCTTTCGACTTCTTCGATCTAACTGGAGAAAGATCGATTCTTTGCGTTGCTTGCTTTGAAGTTATTAGTCCAGTCAAATTAGCCAAAAAAAAGGGGGGGGGGGGGGGTTTGCATTAATTCCGGACAAAGCGAAACTTTTATGGGTGACTTGTGGGTGCCTATGGAACATGTTTTCAGTATATTCTACTAGATTCTCCTTGTGCTAACTTTTTGGTGCCCGAAAAACCGCGATTTTTTCGGCACTTGTTTCAGATTTTTGCCTATAACTCGTACACGATGCTTCCTACAGAAAATTTTACTCAATGCTTTATTGAACAGGATGAATTTCTGCGTCGAATGACCACCTGAAACGTTAAGATCGGTTCACCCGTTTGGCCGAAATCGATCGTTGAAGTTTGGCGATTTTTCCCAAATTGGTAGAAAAATGGGTTACGCTCAAGTTTCAAGGCCTGTACATCAAAAACGGCGTATCCAACCAAAAAATGTCACATAATCAAAGTTGTAGACAATCAAATTTTGTGTAAGAAAAGTGTAGGAAGCATCGTGTACGAGTTTTAGGCAAAAATCTGAAACAAGTGCCGAAAAAATCGCGGTTTTTGTTTTGTTATTCTATCATTTGGTAGGGGCGGGTGGGAGGGGGGAGGGAGGGGGGAGGCGTTTCTTACACAAAATTTGATTCTCTAAAACTTTGATTATGTGACATTTTTTGGTTGGATACGCCGTTTTTGATGTACAGGCCTTGAAACTTGAGCGTAACCTATTTTTCAACCAATTTGGGAAAAATCGCCAAACTTCAACGATCGATTTCGGCCAAACGGCTGAACCGATCTTAACGTTTCAGGTGGTCATTCGACGCAGAAAGTCAGCCTGTTTAATAAAGGAAAGAGTAAAATTTTCCGTAGGATGCATCGTGTACGAGTTATAGGCAAAAAACTGAAACAAGTGCCGAAAAATCGCGGTTTTTCGGGCACCAAAAAGTTAGCACAAGGAGTTAGTTAGCACAAGGGCACCAAAAAGTTAGCATAGAACATGCTTTAGCCTCTCCACTCCATCCTTACTCCGCCGAAAAGCGCGGCTAAAGCATGTTCCATATTTCCTGAATTTTAGCCAAAGGATCTAAGCAGTAAGCATACGGGGGTCCAGGGGGCTTGCCCGAGTTTTTTTAATCATATCAGACCGGTTGAACAATAGAAATCACGTATCAGCCGAAGAGAACTCTCAGGATGATGAACTAAACTAAGCACTCTTTACAAGTCACTCTTCCTGGTTCTAGGGTCCTTGTTGATTGGAGAATTCGAAGAACCTCTTCAAGATGACGATGATCATTTCAGTAGTATGAAAGATATCACCAGTTCTTCAGGTATAGTGCTGACCTTTATAAATAATAAGTAACGTTTCAGAACATACTAATTCTAGTACTTGTGTTTGTTGAAATAAAAGGGATCTACTTATAAATGTCTGTGTGCTTGGTAGGGTTAGTGGACCACAACAAATCGCTGACTGTACTGCATCCCTTCAACTTAGATACCCTCCTTGCAACTGGAAGTGACCCTATTCATTGTGATCTTTTCAAATTTCTCGCCGGCATAGACTTAAAGGAGACTTAAGGGCAAAATAATCGGTTTTGAGATATTAGTACTAAAAACGCTGCAAATCATTGCCCAAAGGTTTATTATTTTCTGTATAGATCACCCTTCTGTATACATCCCTCCCTACCAATCGTAAGTACCTACTTACCTTCTAGGGCCTTTTTGAAAATTTCAACCCCAACCACCAACCAAATGGAAATGAAGGGTTGAAATTTTCAAAAATGTCCTAGTAGGTAGTAGGTACCTACGGTTGGTAGGGAGGGATCTATACAGAAAATAATAAACCTTTGGGTAATGATTTGCAGCGTTTTTTTACCTACCAACTTTTTTACCTACCAACTATTGGTAGGTAGGCACTACCTACCACACCATACTGCTTCACAACTTCACAATCAAGTTTATTAGAAAGAACTAAACGCTTCACACTCGATACGAAAAATAAAAGCTTCATAATATGAAGAAATTCCATATTCAAAGAATTTCCATATTATGGAAATTTGATTGCTTGTTGCTCAGAAAGCAAAACTCAATACAAACATCTCTCATTTTCTCAAGTTACCATTTGCAGTACGTGTATCTTTTTATTATACTTAGCAATCCTTAGATTCATATTTCTTGTAGAAAACTCAGTTTTAAATGCTTGCATACGAGTCTGCAACTCATTGGGACATTTTCATGTCAACCACTACCCAACAAGGTAGTGAAGTAAGGTTGTTAGTTAACCAAGCATCAAAGTTTTCGTGACGATTTTTCAGTTCATGTGCCAAAGCAAAGACATGAAAATGTCAATAGAAGAAATGAATAGCGATCGCATTTTAGTCAGATAAAATTTGAACGGCGATTAGATCTCTTTTGTCATTCACACTCGTGATTCGGTTTTATCGAAGGAAAACCCTTAAGTACTCGTGGGGAGTGAACGGTTTGTCCTACAGAG
Source organism: Apolygus lucorum (assembly GCA_009739505.2). Lineage (NCBI taxonomy): Eukaryota > Metazoa > Arthropoda > Insecta > Hemiptera > Miridae > Apolygus > Apolygus lucorum. Next base: position 36,249,901 of record CM019180.2, read on the forward strand.
CTCCGGGTGGTCTCAAAAAATTTTAAAAAATTCAATATCTAAAATTGGCAAAAAAACGATACCTTTATTTCTAGAGTTTGCGAGCTGGGGCACTCTTGAAAATTTCAACCCTCAATTTTCACCCCTTAGAAGTGACTGACATTAACCAAAAGCTTCGCGGCACAACTAGACCCCAAATGGAGCCCACATACCAAATCGGTCCAGTGTTGCTAAGAAAAGTGCCGCGTAGGGCGTACGGACGGAAAATTTTTTATTCGATTTTCGGATTCTACGTACCTTGAAACGTAAAACATCAAATTTTGCGGGGGGTGTTAAAATTTTTTTTCTGCTCGATTCCAAAGGCAGTTTATTGAAAATAATAAACCAAAAAAGTGCAGATCTTGGTGAACATTTTGGTATATGACTTTTTAATTTTAGTGGATCCACATCTTGATGCTTAATTTTATACGTTGTACATTCACGTCTCAGAGCCTTATAAATGCTTCTCTATGTAACATGCCCTTTACAGGTAATATTATGCATTAAAAAATGTTGTTTTCCAACAGGAGAAGTGATTATTGAAGAATGTTCAATCATAGAAGAGGAGATAATTCCACCTGAAAAAGCCAGCACGCCACTTCCTCTGTCAGTATTCCTAAGAGATGAGAGTTCTTCCCTCGAAACGAAAGAAGTTTCAGGTCGGTTTAACACTAATATCAAACATGAATTCCTCATTGATTTCACTCCTTAGCATACGTAGTAATTATTCAACAGGCCCCTACTTTACCTCGTTATGTTGGGAGCATTGCCCAATAGTAACGTCATCCCCTTCAACCCTTCCAATTATCGTAAGTGTTGGACAAGGGTAGAGAATATTGAGGGCAACATCAGAGGATATCACCCTCACAACTCTCAGTACAGAAGATGCCTGTTGCCAGGATTTAGTTCAGGGAGAGGGGGCATATTTCTCTGAAGGAAAACCCAAAATCATAGTCACTGTTGAAGTAAATCGTATTAATTACCTCCAAACAAGTATTTTATTCCAGTAAATATGCAGCCATGTGACTCTTATACAGTCACTGGAGTAAGGCCTACAAGAATCCCCTCCCCCCATACTATTGTGATCAGCTACCTCTTCGCATTTCTGTCCATTCACTTCTTCAGCTTTGTGGTAGCGAGTTCGACTCAGGTTGGTGTAGTTTGGTCGGAAAGACTGGAGATCAGTCTCCAGTCGAGTAAGTTAATTTTCAATGACACAACAAAGTGGCGCAGTCAGTACAGACAAAAATTTTCTCAGCACTCTCCGAGGACATTTATTGTTTTGAGATCAAAACAGCTCCCTCAAGACACGAGTCGAGCCACTGCCGATTTGGATAAACTGTTGATTTCAGCAGATCCCCCATCCTGTTCATGAACAAATGAACTCCCGAGCCAATCAAAGTTCTCACTGGGCTGTCCAGTTGCGAGCTGGCCAAAGAACCCTCACCTCCAGGATTACATAAGGTTCCTTAACGGGGGATAGAGTTGTGATTTGCTACCTCTTCGCATTTCTGTCCATTCACTTCTCTGGCTCAGTAGTAGCGAGCTCGACTCAGGTTAGTGTAGTTTAGTCGGAAAGTCTGAAGATCGATCCCAGTTGAGGGAAGTTAATTTTTAATGATACAACAACGGGGGCCTCATAAGAAGGGGAATAGAAGCAATCTGAACTGGAAAATCTTTTCCATTGGCAACCCAGGTAGTTCTATGAATGGGACCCAATAGGAATTGGTCTGGTAGCGATGAAAGACGTTGTGATTCCCGTTTAAAGTTTAGTGATTTGTTTAAAAAAGTAGTGCAGCTACTACGAATTTGTTTATTAGTGATTAATGATATCACCTTCCACTCTTAGGAGAACATGACGTTCAGAAAGGAACGGTAATTGACACTATTTCCGAAAAATCATCCTTGTGTGGGATCAGTCTCCAAACGACTTCGGAAAAGCGCTGTCCTGTAACAAGTGAGTTCCTAACAAATATTTTAATCGTTTGGCAAATCAATTTAGTTGTTAGAAAAAGCAAGAAAAGTCTGCCAAGTGGGTGTGGCACTTAGCTTCCTCATATCCATAACCTGATTGTATAGATGATGCGATGCATAGTAGTTGATCTCAAAACATCAATTGCACTGCCGTATTAGGGGACCGCCTATACGTCAACCCGGGCCAACTATGAACATTTCTTCGAAATCGGATGGAAAATGTAGAAGTTATGGATATTACAAGGAAATTCACGTTTGCGCATGCGCGGTAGCTACCATCAGTCCGGGAACAATGGTTTCCATACAGGGCAATTTACATCTCAATCCACATAACTCCTGAAAATTACAACGAAATCAGATGGAAAATGGAGAAGTTATGGATGGAAGGAAATTCACGTTTGCGCATGCGCAGTGGCTACTATCAGTCCGGAGGTGGTGATTTTCATAGGGGTCCATCTACCCGCCTGTAATGTCATACATCTATATTTGTTAGTTCTCAAATTGTGAAATAAGTACAATGTAAATGCGAAACGGTGAAAAGATTTATTCACCAGAAAAGAATTTCACATTGGAAAAATTAGAATGAATTAATTAGCAGCGTCCGGCGTTTCTAACAGCGACCACCAAACACAACACCTGGGAAACATATGATGATACCACATCCTCCCTCACAAGTCAAGACGTTGTAGAGGCCTGACGATTCTTTGAGGTCTCCTCTCCGACGATAACTGTAAGTTTCCAGGAGGTGCAGGTTGGGCAGCAACTGGCCATTTCTCAGTGACCTTTCCGAAGGAAAGAGGTGTTGTAATTTGATTTTGGTCTTCAGTCTGGACAAAGTAGGACCTTGGGGCTGCATGCTTAGCAGCGATAACTCCTGATATGTCTTTATTCTTCACGTGGATCGTCTTCCCTACCACCTCGTCTTGTTGCTCTTTATTGGCCCCACCTCTGCGATCGAAATATTTCCTGTTCATGGAGCAGGTGTGACAATCGGTGACCTGGGAAGCAATGTCTTTTGAAATTCCCAACCACCAGACAGATCCTTGAGCGAGTCGCCTACACTTAATGATGCCCAGATGACCTGCATGAAGTTTGTGCAATACAGAAGCGTGTAGAACCCGCGGAATGACTGTCCTGCCTTTCATGAACAACAGACCGTCGACATAGGCCAGAGAATTTCTAAACTTATAGAATGGGGAACACTTGGGGTTGATATCCTTACTGGTAGTCCATCCATTAATGAGGAAATTGCGAATAAGTTGTAAGACTGGATCTGATGCTGTAGCTGATCGTACTTGTTCTAGCAGCTCATCTGAGAGGAGAACGTCTTGTTCCATTTTGTATGGGTGACCCTTCAACACGCCTGAACTTCTTGAAACGACCTGTTTGGATGTACCCTTAATAGAAAACGTGAGCCCAACGGAAGGCGACACGGAGATGATCGACAGGGCTTTTATAGCAGGTCGACCTAGCAATGGTTGTTTTAGACCTTTGATGACATAGATCTGCTCCTTGCAGGTCAAATCATTGAGGGTTTTCAAGTTTGCCTCAAACATCCCGAGACAAGTGAGAGCAATTTGCCCAGCTCCCTCTATTTTTCCATGATAGGAAACTAGATTCGTTTGTTTCAAATCGGATGCCCAAACATCAAAAGGCACACAGGATATATCCGCTCCTGTATCTACTTTGAAGACAAGTTGGGTGTTGTTCACCCTCAAAGGAACCATCAAAGGAGGATTTTGCGGGACCGAGCCGCCTCCTATGGATAATTTTTGAAAGTGTATGCATTCGAGGAAAAGTTCCTCCATACTGGAATGTAATTGCAGCTCTCCTACCAGTTTTTCCTTCCTCTTCTTTTTGAAGCAACATGAGGCAAAATGGCCTTCCAGACCACAGAAATCACATTTGGCCTTGAATGCCTTACATGCATTTCGTGGGTGATAATCTGTTTCACCACAGTTAAAGCACTTGAAAGACTTTTCAAATTCTGGAGTTCGGCTATTTCGATATACATATTTACTCCGACTAGCCCTAAGGGAGTCCACCTCGTCGAATGGTAAAGGAACTTCTGTATTAGCTCCACGTACGAGATTTTGGTGGCCCTTGACTTCTTCAACAAGCTTGATTTTGGAAACTGCCTTCTCTAAAGTAAGTTCTGAGTCCATCTGTAACGTCCGGGAGAGGCTGGCATCTTTTATTCCAACTACCAAACGGTCCCGCAATAATTCGTCTTTCAAATTTCCGTAGCTACACGTTTTGACAAGTTTCATGAGACATGTAATGAAATCTTCAGCAGATTCGTTAGGTAGCTGGATCCGATTATTGAATTTAGCCCTCTCGTAAATGACATTTACTTTCTTCTCATAAAATTTGTCAAAGTTCTCTATGACCTCCTTGTATGAAGGGTTAGACAGATTGAATGAATCCAACACGTCTTCCGCATCCTCACCCATAGACAATAAAAGAGTACTCACTTGGACCTCTTGAGCCTGTTGGTATAGCATCGTAGTATATCTGTATCTCTCAAATTTCCTTCGCCAGGTAGCCCAGGGAACATCTTTTTGCGAACAAAAACTTGAGAACGGAGGAGGAGCATAAGTGTACGTAGACCGTGAAGTTACCTGTTCATCCCGTCTTGGCTTACTCGCGGGATTAGACATCGTCTTCTGAGCGGAATTTCCATCGGATTCGTCGGAATCTTCACGTACATTGATCTTGCGAAAAGACCGCGTCTTTACTAGTTTCGAACTTTTAGGCATGGTTCTTTGTAAATTCTGACACCATGTGAAATAAGTACAATGTAAATGCGAAACGGTGAAAAGATTTATTCACCAGAAAAGAATTTCACATTGGAAAAATTAGAATGAATTAATTAGCAGCGTCCGGCGTTTCTAACAGCGACCACCAAACACAACACCTGGGAAACATATGATGATACCACACAAATAAAGTGACGTTTGGGAAAACCCAGAGTGGCATGAGTCATCACCAACAAGGACGAGGTGAGGAAGGGAAAGAACACGTCATCTGACGTCACTTCTTTTACACTCTCCCCTCACCATAATAGGTAGAGTATGAAAGCCACACTCAAGGGTCTTCCTACTTATCTGGGACTTATCATTTCTTGTCTTACCTACAGCCCAGTTCCTCCGAGGAAACGGTTTGCCCCATATAGGCGCCGAACCTCTAGCTCCCCTTAGGGACCTCTTCAGAACACTAGGCTTCATTAGGTAAATGTTCCGCCTCCCGCCGGTAGGTCTGGGTCCAGACGCCGAGGTTTGTGGATAGATCTTTCAATCACTTATCTGGACGGTCGGCCGCGCGAGACGCCACGGATGTAGTGCCAGAGCCGTAGGCTTAGGGATCAATCTCTCCGTTGAGTAGGGTTCAGACTAGTTTACAATTCAGCGCATCGAGAGGACCATCGCCCTCACTCGAATACACACAGAACACAACACCGCCAATCCACACAATCCCTGAAAATTTCATCGAAATCAGACGTATAGTTATGCCCGTTAAAAGGATATCATGACAGACACACAGACACGGAATCAAAATTGTTAAGAAAGGTCTGAAACGTAAAACGCGAGTAGAAATTTTGATTTTGGAGAACTTTTTTCTTTCAACCTTGAAAAGTGAAAGCAAAGCTTCTGCTACCTTGGTAGAATTGCTTCCGAGCAATGAAAACTTTCTACAATTCATTTTTAATTTATGCATATTAAATTTTACTCGAGTACCTACGATGTAGTTGTTTAATACATTTTGAGGTATTTGTTTGTTTATTTTTGAGAATGAAATCTGGTTTAGAAAAGATGTGAAGGATCCTCAAGAATATTTGTTGCTTGTTTTCCGAAATCTGAAAGTTTAGACAACTTTGCTTTGTAGAGTGAGATGTTTTTGTAGTAGCGTTTCATATCGTTTCAAGTGTTGAAGCAGTTATGCCATCAAAACCTCTGGTCTAGAACCTCCTTTTAGGTTATCTCTTATTTTAGCACCTTTTTCTCTGAAGCAGGCCAAAAAATATTACCTATCATTTTCAGGTAGCGGAGAGTTAATTCGAGACACGAAGTCAAAACTGCGAATGCCGCAACCTAGAGCGGATAAAGTTGGGGGTAAGAACTTGAATGAATGGCCTTGTTGAATTGAAGTATGCCTACCTAGTTACAAGTATGTGTGTGTGTGTGTGGGTATTAATGAAAGTCTGTGGCTGTGACGAGTTATTAGAGAGTTTTCGCCACGTCAGGCGCGATGACTTGAGATCGTGACAACTAGAGACAGATGGGGCCAGCAGACGCAGATGCTAACTTTTTTGGTGGATTTCGAGTCGTCACAAAATAAGGTGCGGACTCAGGAAGTGACGCTAAACAGCTACCGACCTGTGAAGTTACTAGAAAATGGCCGATAGCGAACAGCTGATTCAGACTCTGGGGGTCTCAAAATGAGTTTTTCAGATCGGAAATTAGAATATTTGCCGTATTGAAAAAGCAATAAATTTATTACTACTTGGATACCTATTTACATCCCTTTCTGACCCTACATAGATATAAAAACGATATAAAAACCTACCTACTGATGATTTTGACCGTTTTCACCTTTAGAAAGTAGTGAACACGACTAGCTTTTCCAGAGCTCTTACTGCATTTTTTTGGGTCTATAATAACTACTACCTACCGATTTTGCAGTAGCTACCTTTCTACTGGTTCCTTGTTTGTCTAACAACACGTCTGTAACATATCTATAGATAATTTAGAGTAGGTAGTACTTCGTTTGTACCTACCAGGAAGTACAGACTATTACAAAAACGGAAATACAGATCTAGCATTAGATACAGGGTGATTCAAGAGATTAGGACGAATTTCACAAAACCATAACTCGGTTATGTTTACAAGATAGAAAGTTTTTATTGGTCTTAAAATGTTACTTAGATATGAAAATTAAATAATGTACATCACTTTTTAACAATTTCTTTAAAAAAAAAAAATTCTTTTTGCGGTTTTTCGTAAATAACGAGTCGATCGTACAGACCCAGCGCGATTTTCGTGCCGAATACGCGATCCCCCCACGCGGAGTGATTCCTAGTCGAAACACAATCCTTCGTTGGGTTAATAACTTCAACGAATCAGGAAGTGTTTTGAAAAAAAAAAGGACCGGTGGGACCCGTACAGCTCGGACGCCAGAAAATGTCGATAGAGTCCGGGTAGCAGCCCTCACAAGCCCTCACCGTTCGGTTCGACGTCAAGCTGCACATCTCAACCTACACTATTCGACAGTGCGTCGCATTTTGAAATTGGACTTGAAATTTCATCCTTATAAAATGATGGTGTGCCAACAATTGCAAGAAGGTGACTATCAACAGCGTAGAGAGAAAATTTCTTGGCCGCTTGATTTCCCGACGAGGCGACGTTCCTCCCCCCCCCCCGCTCTCCCGACCTATCTCCCTGTGACTTTTTTGTGTGGGGATATCTTAAGGAAAGAGTGTACCACACGTGTAAGCCACGAACCCTGAATGATTTGAAAGAGGCCATCACCACAGAAATTAATAACATTTCTGTGGAAACCTTGACTGAGGTGATGAGGAACTTTCACGAAAGGTTGGAGAAATGCATCCAGGCCGATGGACACCATTTGCTCGATGTGATTTTTAAAAAGTGATGTACATTATTTAATTTCCATATCTAAGTAACATTTTAAGACCAATAAAAACTTTCTATCTTGTAAAATAACCGAGTTATGGTTTTGTGAAATTCGTCCTAATCTCTTGAATCACCCTGTAGATGTGCGAACTCATAGACGTAACACCTGAATGCAGACATCCATAATTAACCAAATATTACTATTGTGCGAAAAGAAGGTATTTTTTCAAAGGTAATGGACTTGATAACTGTTGTAAGACCAACCGAACCCAGGTTAGCTGGTGGTTAACATTGTTATTTATATTGTTCGTATTTATGCAATAAATCATGAACTACCTTGCCATATCAGAATTCTGTTTTAATTTGAAACTTCATTTGAATAGCTTGAACACAAACATTATGGAATTTTTTGACACTTCACTACTTTCTTACAGCGCAAATGGCGTACTTGATTCCCTACCGAGGTGTAATTACTCCACCTGCCAATGTGAAGAGCTCTAATTATCCAAGCAAAGGTAATTCACCTTAAATTATTTATTCCATCAACTACTTACCTACACCGATGGTAGTAAATGTACGAGTATGTCCATGTGTACTCAATTTTCGTAGGCTTCAAAAAATGTATTTAAAAATACGCGATGAGATTGGTATACATGGTGAACTCTAATGTGTCCAACCTTCAAGGCGTACGTAAGAAGTTCCTCTAACAGTTTTTTGCTTCCGAGTCTACCAAAGTAGCGGAAGCATTGTTTTCACTTTTCAAAGCGTGGTGAGTATGTACCTACATATAAAATCACTATAAGTACCAAGGTACCTTCTCCTCATAGGAGACTGGGAGGTACAGCAAGTAGGTACATCAAAGATAAACAGTATTTTACTGAATCGAGATTGGTAACGATACTACCACCTCCAAGAATCAGAATGCTAATTGCTTTATTTTATTTGTAATTATTATTATAAAATAGAATTATGATAAAGAAAAACCCTACAAAATACGTGATTTATAATTTCGTTTATGAAAAAAATTTTGAAAAAAAAAGTAGTTTAGAATTATGAAAAAAAAAATCTTGGAAATTACCACAGGTAGTTGAAATGTTTATTAATTTGAGTTTTCAATAGATCGATCACATATGATATTTATTAGATATACGATTTATTACATTACGATGCATTCATCATGTTTACAGGAGACCAAAATAAACGAAAATTACAAAAAAAGTAAAGTAAAACAAGTGACCCCTACAGCTCTCCCACAAGGAGTCCCACAGCTCTTTTCTTTCCCTCACGAGATTTATTAAGGTTTCTCATTTTCAAGAAAGATGTATAAAATGTCTGCAACAACTGAAAAGACTCTGCTGAACACCAGATAGATCGGATACCTGCTGATTTTCGCACTGGAAGTGGTCGATGCGTCAAATATCAGAATTTTTGAAACGCGACAGTCCACTCCAAAAGTACTCGGGTGGCTGAAGCACCGCCAATCAAATTGACGAACGCGTCAACCGCAACCGCGTCGACTGCCCTCATGTGAACCCAGCTTAACGACAAGACAAGATGGCGAACAGAATTACAAAGCAATTTTCTCTATGGATACTACGACTTAAAATTGATCTAACTCAACACCATGGAAGTCCCAACCCTAACTCTATGGAACACAGGTTGACAGTATTCGTAGTTCCCAACTGACAAAAACTGAAGGGCTTCTCCGTTCTTTTCAGGTAAACCCAAGATCCCAGATGGAGGCCAAAGCATCACATCTGACGTAACAAAGAGGAAACTCGTGACGCCTCGGAGAATGAATCAAAAGAAACGGATATCGCGGAATCCAGGTGAGGATTTGAATGGCGGATTGTTCGTTAGTACGACAGTTTATAAAAAATCCCATCCAGGCAGCATTGGTGAATGAGGAATTTTCCAAATTTACTTTTCTTGACTTCAGAAACTTCACAAAATACTCAACTCCGGTAATTCGAAGTACCCTCACGTAAATTGTTGATTTGCTTCCAATCTACCAAGGTAGAAGAAACTCAGTTTTACTTTTCAAGGTTTAACAACAAATTTTCTCCAAAATCAAAATTTCCACTCGTGTTTCACGTTTCATGCCTTCCTGAACAATTTTGGTTTCTTGTCTGTCTGTTTGTCATGAAGTCCTTGTAACGGGCAAAACTATACAAAGTTTTTGTCCGATTTCGATGACATTTCCTCGGATTGTCCGGGATAACGTATAGATGGTCCCCTATGCAAATCAAGGCCCCTGTAGGTCGATTCTCTAACTCGTTATGGGATAATAGCGACAACGAAGTGTCGTTATGATAACAATAACGATTAATAGCGACGATCGCGATTCTGCAGACGCGAAATAGCGACAACTGTCGCTCAGTCGTCGCTATTTCGGCCGAAAAGTGTCGTTACCCTCTCGACGGCTCGAAACCCCCCCCGGTATGAATTACGACAACCGTCTTTATGAAAGAGTAGCTTAAAACGCTCTTTAATTCCTAACCTATTCGAAGTCATATTTCAGTTTCCGAGTTGCTCTGTGCATTTCCGTATTGTGGGTTATTAGTTTTGTTAATCAAATCATTTTGAGAATAAAATTTATACATACGTAGTACATAATTTCTGGTGAATATTTCAAAAATAATATCCAACCGTCATAATGAGCAGTTTATTCGCCGTTTTAATTTGTGTTACTTGATTTTTTTCTACAATTGTATTACTTAAACAAAAATCGTAGTATTTATATTATTTCAAGCTGTTAATTCGTATAGAAATTCATGTACTGTATTGATCATAGTAAAGGGAGTATTTTCAATGGAATTGAGTTTTTGACTATCAACAGAATTTTTTATATCAACATTGAATTGAATGATGATAAAAATAATTATACTGTCATTTTCGGAAATTGGTAGGTAATTAAAATAGTTAGCTTATAAAGTAGGTAGATCCTAGTTGAATTTTTAACTATTTTATTAAATGTGTGTCAGCATAAAAAATTCCTAAAATGAAGAAAACCCCTAAAATTGATAATTTTTTGCTACAATAATTGTGCTGATAATGCTCTTTTTTATACCAACTTACCTGCTATTACCTGAGAAAATATTTACCACGAACTTACGATTGTTTATATCCATAATCGACATCGACGGTAGGAGAGAATATGACGAGGTAGATGAAAATTGTAACATAAAATTGACTTAAAGAAATATGAATGTGAAGGTAGATAAATAAATTACGTCATGAATCTTACGTTTTATTGAATACAATAATATCATGTTCATTCAGTGTTATAACGTACCTACATGAAACTTTAAAGACTAAAACAGCGATTCATAAATTTTGAAGTGATATTAGGTTTTTTTTTACCCTTGAGAGTGAAATACATCTATTTTGTTCTGAAAATACATCGAGAACTCGGAAATTTTTGTTAGTAGGGGTTAGGTACTTGTTTCCCGGAATCTGTAACAATAATGTATACCGCACACAATTAGGCAGTTAGCTATGGACTTCTCACTCAAAGAAGTTGAAGGTACCAATAAGTATGGATGTGTGAGTATGTATAAACGATAAATAACAAGACGATTCATTACCTTGTAGTAAGATGGACTGGCAGTTGATTATTCGAAGCATCGTAGACGGATCATACCACTGTGATTGATGAATTCGATTTATGAAAAGTAATTCTTTCCATTTATCATTATTCCATGATACGAAAGCACGAATCATGAGAAAAATTCCGTTTTCACGAGTCATTCCTTTGTATATTCACCACGGTAAAAAATATGAATCCGACATTTTGCAAACTGCAGTGAACCCGTGATAACAATTGGAAACTATTATCAATACATCTTCCCATTGGCTAAAAATCACGCGTTGCTACCTTTTGCTCGCTCTAGACCGCAATATTGTCGGATCACATAGCGACGTCATTATTTTGAAATGCAACGACCAAACTTCGCTATGCCCGATTACAGAATTCCAATTTCGTTATCGACCTGTCGTTGCACGGGAGGGATACCGAATCCGATGCCATAACGTCAACCAAATAGCGAGTTACAGAATCGACCTACTGGAGGGATAGTAGCTTCTGAGCATGCGCAAACATACAATCCTTTCAAGAGCGGTAACTTCTACATCCTCCCGATTTTACAGGTCTGGGGAGAGTATACTATATTTTGCATACACACACAGTCTCATGGTTTTTTCACAGAAGTGAATTTTTGACAATTATTAATTTTTTTTCGAAAGAGGGTTCACTGATATGGAAGAAAACCATGGTGTGCTGCTCGAAAACGCATCCAAAAAATTTAGAGATTTAAGGAAGATGGAAATTTTAAATGTACCGGGTTTCTGTGACATGACAAGTTTCCCCTTAAACAGTAGCGCTACCTCTGATAGCGCACATGAAACAAGTAGCTTACGTGATCAAACACACGAGTGCGCTGCAAACTGGCAGAAAGAACCCAGAGTCAAAGTCAAAATGTTTTTTATTGTAGAACCTATACTACATGGCATTACAATAGTCAGAATACTAATTAAGGGAGCATAAAACACAAATGTCATATAAATAATTACCAAAACAAGTAAGTAGTTTCAAAATTCCAACTTTAGAAAATCCAAAACAGTATACAATTCAGCCTCAATCAATACCTTTTTCACGCTCTTTCCAAATTGATCGGCAGGTAATGCCCAAATCCGATCAGGTAGTCGATTGTACAAGCGAACTCCCTGCTGAAGAGGATTTGTACGAAGGGAGGTAGAGAGATGAGCCAGCGGAGGTCGTATGGCATTACGCGATCTGGTTGCATGCTCGTAAAAATCGCATCCTCGTCGTAGGCGTTCTAGATTATTCTTCGTGAGAACCAACATGTGAAATACATGTTGCAATGGTAAGACTCTGTAGCCGCCTAAAATATCCATGGCACGACTGACTGTAACTCAGGCCGAATATGATTCGAATAGCAGCCTTCTGCAGACGGAACACAGCTCCACAATGGACGGAGTTTCCCCATAAGGGAACACCATAGCATGCTCTGCTCATAAAGTAAGCAAAATAGACAGTCCTCAGCATGTCGAACGAGACAGCTCTTGATAGCCGTAACAAGACAAAGTTACACCTCGCCAGTTGGGGAGCCAGGCAGTCAATATGAACCTGCCAGGACAACCGGTTCTCCACCTGAATGCCCAGGAAGTTCACCGAACCCATCAAAGGACCACTCAGGTTGAACTGCAGGTCTTTTGTCTTTTCTTTATTTAGGATTAGGGAGTTCGCAGAACACCAATCACTTATCAAGCTGTCAGTGGCAGCCAGGTGACTTGCCAGCGATTGAGCATCTGGACCTGAAGTGCAGGAAGTTATGTCATCAGCATAAAGGAAGAAGCCGTCGTCGAAATGGTACAAGAGGTCATTGACATACAATAAAAAGAAAGTGGGACCGAGAACGCTGCCCTGCATAACTCTGCAAGGCACAGGAGCTGATGCCCTGCGGATCTCTCCCCGTTGTAGAAAACACATTGGGACCAGTATGTCTGTCACGAAAGTGACGAAAAGAAGCAATTCAACTCTCTTTTGTACAATACGATTCTACCTATAAGTTTATCAAGCATTATTAGTCTTCACCTTCTCTTATTTAGTTTCTATATTAGTTAGTTTTGATATTCGAATCTCATTATTTGAGTGGATCTTTTCATGTGGTCACGAGGGCGCCTACGACTCTACCTGTTGACATTCTCTGACACTATCCCTCTTATCAGACTTCGCCAGAGCACAGTTTAGCGTGAGGAACCCTGGGGAATGACGTAATCAGTTTTCCTCGATCTTCGCAGTGTTTTTTGACAGAGGCTTCACTTGTTTAGGCACTTCCTTCTACGGTAATTTTTTCCCCTTGGTGCTGATGTTAAACGTTATTCTAGGGCTCTATTATAGGATTTGACTTGAAATTCAAGAATCTAAAATTGAGGGAAATTCTCCATTTTCAAAACAGATTGGTACGTGGTTTTGCATCCGAGGGTAGCAGAAGCTTTTCACTTCTCAAGGTCGAAAAAAAAAGTTCTCCAAAATCAGAATTTCCATTTGCGTTTCACGTTTTATGCCTTTCTGAACAATTTTGGTTTCGTGTCTGTCTGTAATGAAATCCTAGTAACGGGCAAAACTGTACGAGGTTATTGTCCGATTTCAATGAAATTTTCAGGTGTCGTCCAGGTTGGCATGTAGGAATGTCCCCTATGAAAAGCGATCCCGGATCAATAGCCATAATTTCTACATATCCCATCCGAATTCGATAAAATTTTCAGAGATTGTGCGGGTTGACTGTTGGACAGTCCCCTATGAGTGTAGCAAGGAACTTGAAGATTGATGTTTTGAGATTAGGTACTACTCATCGGATCTATACAATCGGGTTATGGATGCGAAGATGCTATGTGCCACACCCACTTGGCAGACGTTTTTTCTTTCTGTTGAGTATTGTCCTCCTTCACTTCCTATGGGACGTCCTAAAAACGCGATTTTGAACAGCAAACGAAATATCAAATTTCATTTGGTCAAAATGATTCACAAATGCGGGGGGCGTCCCCTGAAATCCTGAAATTAATTACGTGTTACGAAATGTTGTTTGTCATTCGAGTTTAAACGAATAAACTGTGTTTGTCGTACAAAAACTCCCGACTTAGTAAGGTTTCACGATTGATTGAATATTCTAGTACAATTATTATCCACGTAACGTAATGGAGAATCTGTCATAACCAGCAAGTCGAGTACAGGAGGCGAGCGCATTCGATGTAAGAACGACATCTTCTAACTATTGTATTCTTATAACTAGCGAAATTAACCCCAAACATTTAAAACATAATATTCAAGTGGTCTAAATGAAAGTACCATTACCTACTAAATCTTTCTCTCTTCATTTTCAGGGAATCCAATCGCTTTGAAAAACACCTCTAGCGCTCCTAGTGGTATACATTCCAGCTGCCTAGATGAAAGAAGTAAAATCGAAAAAAGGTAGGTATATTTGGTGTTTGTTGAAAAGTTGAAAAACTAGTGAGAGCGCTGAGATTGGTGTAGTTGAGACAACTTGGCGCTTCCTCGTGCGCAGGCCAGCGGCTTACACACGATCAGTTTAAAGCTGGGTTCACATTAGAGAGTTTTTGCACGCCACTAGCAGGGCCCATGGAACCTCTTCACAAAGCTTGGTGTTCGCAGGTAACGATGAATTTGCCTTCTACCAACAGCGGGCAACTACGAAAGGGTTTCCCAGTCACCCGTTTCTACAGCCCCCCCCCCCCCCCCCCCCCCGGCACGAGTATCTCCCTCCCCCCTGCAGAGATGGGCGAATTCTTATTCATAAATACGATTATGAATACAAATCATATCTGTGATTTTATGATTATGAATACGAATACAGGTATGAATATGAATACAAATAGAATCGTATTCACACCTTGAATACGATTTTCCCCCGTATTCGTATTTTGAATACGATTTTATGATTTTTTCTATGATTTTCCCAAAATCGAATTTTTTAAACGAGTTTTCCCTGAAATCATACTTTTTAAATGATTTTTCTCCTGAACTCTGGACATAGGTTAGATAGGTTAGAAAGATGTTAAATATACGTTAGAAATTTTCTAACATTGTCAAAATAATCATTCGAATTCGAA